>VXAC01000604.1:0-118536 GCA_013399225.1 Rhipidura dahli | reverse complement strand
GGTGGACCAGGGTGGGGGGGGAGGGGGGTAGATCCAAAGTGTAGCAAAAGAACTCAGAACAGCAGCAGGAAACAGTGCGGGCAGGCAAGTCCAGTCAGACAGCAATGAACTTCAGTGTAACTCACCAGCAACTGGTAGAAATGGTGAAAGTAGGCAGGTCCAGTCGAGCAGCAGTCAAATGCTGGGACATGGTAGAAACAGCAAAAAAACCCAGACCCCGGCAGCAAACCACAGCACAGCCCCATCTAGGGAAACACAGGTGCCCGCTCCCCACATTGCACGTGGCCGCTCTACCCTCTGATGGCTGAGAGCAGAAGGGGCTGAGCCCAGCCCCTGACCCCCAGCCAAGTCTCGGTTAGCCCCTGACCTCTCGCAGTATCTCTGCACTTCCCAAGAGAAAGAGATCACCCATCAGCTGCCGCAACTGCATCCCTTCCCCCCTCCTCCCCCAGGACCATTTAAATGGAATTCTAAGATGTCCAGCTAGGTCTTTTGTCTCTTAAGTACTGTCTATTTATCATTTTTGGAGGAACAAATGGGAAGAAAATTCCCTGAAAAAAAGAAAGAAAAAGAAAAGTCCTAACCCCTGATACCTTACTATGTGGAGTAGGCATCGTCTTTGTTTCTGTGTACATGCCTGCAATGGACTCCATCAGCCTGAGATTTCAATATACACACTAGTTCTCTTAACAGAGAAAAGAAAGACTTACCTATAGTCTGATGTACTCTTCTCCCACCATTCATTGCAGCCTAGGAAAGAATGCAGGGATTACTTGCAACCTTGTTCGATAACTGGAAATGACATCCCAGTCCACCTCACCTCCTAGTGAATAACACATATAAGGAATGGCTTGCCCACCTTTGCTCCATTTGCTGGGCTGGACTGTCTCTGAAAAGCACTTGCAGAGTACTTTTGTGCCCAGTTACATTAGGCAGCACAAGCAATTATCCATAGTTTCTTCTGTGTCACGGGAATGTGGTGAGCAAGATTGGGATGATCGGAGGCAATGCTACGCTGCAAACTGTGGGGTTGGGAGACTGTGTTTGGGAAGTCTGGAGAGAATAGTCATTCATAAGAGGCAAAATTACATTCCACATCTCTCTGGAACCTCATGATGTCTCCATCCACCAGCACTCAAGTGACGTTTAAGAGTGTACTGGGGTCTGGCTGGGATAGAGTTAATTTTCTTTGTAGCAGACTGTATGGTGCTGCATTTGTGATTTTTGGCTATAGCAGCCCTGATAACATACCTGTGTTCTGGCTATTGCTGAGCACTTCTTGCACAGCATCAAGGCTTTCTCTTACTCCCACTCAGCTTCCCTCAGATGTATTTGAGAATTTGGAGGGGACACAAGCAGGACAGCTGACCTAAACTGACCCATATGATGGGGATTATGCTCTATAATATCATACACTGTAACAGAAAATGAGGAGAGAGATTTTGGGAAGGCAGCCATTGCTCAGAGACTGACTGGACATCAGTCTGCTTTTTTTTCCCCTTCCTCTCCTTCAGTTACTAAGCTATATTTATCTCATCTCGTGAGTTTTCTCACTTTTGCTCTCCCCATCCTGCTGTGGTTTTCTGGGAAGAGTGAGTGAGATAATGTGTGGCGCTTGGCTGTGGGTGAGGGTCAGCCTGCCACAAAGTGAGAAAAGAAAATCCCCAGAGTCTCTCTGGTGTACACACAGTCGGGCTTCCACACAGCTACTGCACGTTGCCATACTCAAGTGTGCACACACACATGCATCTGAGCATCCGCTGTAAGCCATGCACTCACCGCCCCACTGTTCACCTCAGGATGCTGTGAATTGCCCAGGGATGCACCACAGCCAGCTGCATCTGGACCACAGCTGAGCCAGTGCCGGGACATGGCTTGGAGACTCCTTCCACAGGGTGCAGAGACACCCATCTACTGACCTTATTTATACCTCCAGGACCTGCTGATTGCAGGGAGGTCAGACTTGGGGCTATTGCAGAGAACACCAAGGCATGTCTGGACTTTGGCCTGTTCCTCTGGCCTGCTCCTCCATGTGTGTACTGGTGTGACTGTCAAGGGAGTCCTTAGGCAAACCAAGGGTGCCTACAAGGTGGAGCCCAGGCACTGTTCTCCTTGGTCCTGCCAGTGGAAAGGAAAGGCTTGGGCAGGAGAGATCCCAACCCAGTGTTGCAGACAGAGCTTTGGCTTTTATGGCAATGGACCCCTGCTTTGAGGAACAAGGACAAGGGCATGTTTTCCAACAGGCTTTCCAGCCTAGCTGGGAAAGCTTGCCTTAAGTATACTCTGCATGCAGTGGAGTTCTTCTAGTGTCTCTCCTACTTTTGTGACCTGCCAGTGGTACCATGTGTCCTCCTTGGACTCTTTCAACATCTACTTATTTCTTGGTCTCTGAGAAACTACTCTGTTCTCTCAGCATTTTTTCAGTCTTTCTGCTGTATTTTCTCACCTCTCCAAGGCTACTGTATGATTTCTGGGTCTCTTTATTGCCTACTTTTTTTATCCTTTCTGAGGCTAATCTTTGTTATCCCTCACATTTGCAGACTTTATGCTACTTTCTTCTCTGAGGTTCTTGCTCTGCAAGGCTACTCTGTTCTCTGCAACTCTCCCAACTTCTCCAGTTCTCCCCTAGCCTCTCCAAAGCTGCTACGGCTGCCTTTCAGTTTCTTCCTTCCTCTCACTCAGGTGACTGTGGAGCACTTTTTTTCTGCCTGTTTCATATCTCACTCACCTTTCAGCCCCTTTTTTCTGAAGTTTGACTGGATTTTCTGGGGCTGTTTTAGTCTTCCTTCAAGGTTCATGGCATCTTAGCAGCTTGTCTTCTTTCTTCTGGGACTTTTTCAGCCTTCCTGCTTGTTTCTTCCCTTCTCTCTGTTGCTCTTTTAGCCTCTCTCTTCTCTCAGCAGCTGCAGGTTTACACTCCTAGAGCACTTTCAGAATCTCTGATACTTTCTTGTTATTGTCAAAGTCTCTTGTGTGTTCATCATGGTTCTTTCAGGCTTTCTACTAGCTTCTTTGCCTCTTTGAGGCTACTTGGTGTTTTATGAGTCTTTTACAGATTTTGGCTCATTTTCCCTTCTTTGATGCTACTCTTTGGAGCACTTTCAATCTTTCTCCCTCCCCATTTTTTTTTAATCTTCTCTTGAGGCCACCCTTGGTACTACTGAGTAGTCTGAAGCTCCTTTAATAGCTCTGATACTTTCTTGTTATCACTGAGCCTCTTCTGTATTCTCTGGAGGGTTCTTTGCCTTACCTCTTTCTTTCTTGGCCTCTGACACTGCTGCATTTTGTTTCCTGGAGCACTTACAGGCTTTCTTCCCTTCCCTGAGGCTAGTTTATGCACTCAGAATCTCTTTTGCACTCTCTGTTGCTGTGTTCACTTCTGCTTGGCTCCTGTTTCATCTGGGGATCTTTCAGCCCATCTTCTACTTTCCTGGCATTTGGAGGGCTATTCTGTAATCATTATCTGAGTGTTAATCAATGTTCACATTTTGTCTGAGACTTCTCAGTGTCCTCTGGATGTCTTTCAAGCTCTCTGCTATTTCATCCTCTCTTCACCTATTCTGTGTTCTCTGGGACACTTGCAATCTCTTTCCTATATAAGGCTCTCAGAACCATTTTTCCATTATTTGGGGATTTTTCACACCTTTCTGTTTCAATATTGTTTTGAAGGATGAGAGAGGACTGGGGGAGGTGGGGTGGAGGCAGGGGAGAGGAATCTTTTCACAAATGAAACAGCTTCAAGAGCTCTGGATTTCAACTGCAGTGGAGCTGTAATAGATCTCTGTGAGTCACCTTTTGGAAATTTGTTTTTGTCCCTTTTTGATTTTGGTGGTGGAGTTAGAAGACAAATGAGCTGAAAGAGGCACCTTTTAAAAAATCCTTTATTTTTATATCATCCTAGTAAAAATCTTTTATATAAAGGCGAAGTAGGTATTGCATAGAAGAAACACTGGTGCAAACATCACCTGGTGGGAATGGCATGTTGTTCCTTAGTGTCTACTGTCTACTGCACAACAGATGGCTAGCCCAGAGGCCAACTTCTCCAGGTTTCCCCATGCCAGCTATAGGATGAAGCTGCTCAACTTATGGAAAGAAGGTACATCAGAATTATGTGTGGCCTATTCCATGCTGCTCCCAAGAACCATCTGCTGGGAAAATGCCCTTTTCCTCCTTGTCTTTTCTACGCCTGACCGATACATCATCCAGGAAAGACCACGAGGATCAGCCTGGCTGCCTTCTGGGCTTGCACCCTCCCTGTGTGTGAGGTTGTATTTCATGCATAGACATGGAGCGGGTGGACACAGGGTACAAGAGTTGGCCTAACCTAGCCATAGTCCAGGAACTCAATGCATGACATATCCAAGGCATCTTCTGTCATCTTGGAGATATTTTTGTCATTGTCTTTTAGCATTTTACATGCTACTTAGCTATGGGCACTTTTTTTGAGCGCCTTTCACCTGGGCTTCCTGTAACAAACAGCCTTGGTAGGACCAGGAGTGAGCAGAATTCACTGCTAACACTTCATCAGCTTTCCAGTAGAGCTTCTTCAGGCAGTTCTCCTGTTTTGTCTCTGCGTAAGTTCTATGGCAGCTCCCGAGCATGAAGGACAGTAAGACAGGAGGTATGCTACAGTCTGAAGGAACACTCAGAGAAACAGCACTTTCACAGACTTGAACTGTGCTTTCATGAATTAGAGATACAGGGAGGTATGCATTTATACAAATCAATATTTGTGTATATTAAAGATACTTTTACTCAGTATCAGTTTTTATTTAAAAACATGCTAAAAACTTATAGTTAAATAATCAGAGTGACATTTGGGGAAAACACACAGACAGCCACCCACCAGCATAAGCAAAAAAAAGTGCATACATACATGAGCCAAAGCTCCCTTTGACCAGTTTATAGGACAATTAGTGCCTTCTCTGACAAACTGACTGCTGCAACCTCACACTTTCCAGAGCTGTTTTTTGCTGCCTGGAAAGTGGTTTTACCTTTCTGCTTCTTTGAGGATGTCTGTCATCACCTCCCACATCAGAGAGTCAGCTAGAGACACAAATCAGTCCTGCTTTTGACTCCTCTCCTGTAGGTGGCTTCCTAGAGATGAATACATGAAGCTCATGTAACTATCTCACTTAATACTGTGCTTAAAATGCCTAAAGTAGTCATTAAAAAAAGATTTCAGGATCTATGCTGCTAGATCGTGAAATGGAATGAAGCATTCTAGAAAAATAAGTTTGGATGGAAGGCAAAGTAGCTGAGTTTGCAACTACACATTTCATCTCTGAGTTACTCATAATAATTTTTTTTATTTCCTTATTACTTTCACTAATATATTTTACCATTTTTGTACAAAAACTGACTGCAGATTAAAATTTAAGATGCGGCAGGTACCACTGTGCGACCCAAAAGGACGGAGATGATGCTCCTACTCAGCCCTGCACCTGGCTCTTTTTGAGCACCAGAAAATCTAAAGAAAGCTTAGCACCTCTGCCCAAAGGGAGAATGCAGTGGAGCCATCAGACGAAAACCACCCCGTCTTTTCTTGCAAAAATGGGAACACATCTTAGCAACTTTGGATACAGTCTTACACGTAGTAGCGGATACACTGGGCATCAGAACCCCTTCTTCAACATGGAACAGCCATCTCCAGTGAGGCTCAGATGCTCCTGGTCCCAATTTTTGTTAGAAATGGAAGTAAAACTGGATTCAGTTTCTGTGCTTTCCCTCTTCTTCTGCCCTGACTGCTTCAAAGGCTATCCAAGTGAAATAGCTGAACCCATATGGCCTTGTCTGCTTCAGTGGGAAACCAGAGCCCTGTGAAACTTTGGGCATTGTGCTCATATGGGCAAGGGCTGTGCTCTAAGAATAGTAACCTTCTTCTTCACTGCAACACCCAAATTCATCTCTATCTCCCACACATTCACACTCCTTCCCATCACACTGATTTCATAGGAACTCAAAAAAGTGACACGTAGGTCACACAAAACACTATTGCTGCCAGATGTACAGATGCATGCAGGACTTGGTAGGAAGATAAACAGGGGACTGAAAACTTCCAGATATAAAATGGCTCAACAGCTATTTCAGCACAAGGAAAAGATAGGCTGAATGATACAATGAAAATTACATCTTTTTAGAGCATAAAGTAGGAATATTCCGACTGGACATTAACAGAATCCCAGTTTACCAGAGGAGTAGTTTGACATGGCATGGCTCTGAAAGGCACAAAATCTCCATCCTCAACAGTTTCTGAAACTCAGCCCAATAACGTCATAGTGAATCCCATCTCACATGTGTGTCAATACCTCTTTGAGAGTGACATTGGATGAGGTAACCTCTGAAGGTCGCTTCTGACACCTGTCCACGCAAAAAGCAGTGTTCTTTCAGAGCTGAGTCAAGCCCTGACTGAAGTTTAATCAGAACATCCTCCATTGTCTGAGCCTCTCCTTCCTCCTTCACAGAACAGCAAAAACCTGTAACAGTGGGTAAGTGGGGGCTCCTTGCAATGAAGAAGCATTAAAAGAAGAGAAATACACGTTCGAGTTTTCTAACAGGAATGTATGTAAAAATATGCATTGAGTAAACTACCCCAGTGGATGAACCTGGCGATCCATCAGCAAAAACCAATTCTGTCCTGAAGGTGTGACAATACAAACCATCTCTGACTGCTGTTCCGGGAACTGTCCCTGTCCTGCATCATCTGGTCACCCGTAATCAAAATGCCTTTTCTAGCTCAGGGAGACAGCTGTATTTGGCCTGAGGAAACCGCTACAACAAAGGCCACGGCATGATAATGGTGCCATCAAATTGCCATCCCCTTCCTTCAGATCCAGCAGCATGCCACGCCTTGGGCAAACTTTTTGAAGCAGACAACATAATTGGTGAAGTCTGCTGCCAGTAGGTCAGACTGCAGTCTCTCTCCTTTGTGCCAGCAGTAACTTGCTTAGTCAATACTTTTGGCTTTCAAAGTAGCATGACATAAAGCAGCCAGGCACTGCTTCGGGTGAGTAAAGGCATTGGAACTTTGCCTTGCAGAAGTAGGAAGCTCATCATCTGGCCCAATGGGAAGGCTTTGCATTCCATCTGAGGAAAGAGTCACTGATTTTACAGGAAATACCTTTGTTACAGTAAGGGCATCAAGGCCCTGATAAAGGTAGGTGATGCCTCCCCATGGACTTGAGAAGAGTTATGTCTTTGCCCGCACCTATTGTCAACTTTGAAAAACATCCTCTGGAGATCGCACAGCAGTTCCCAAATTAATGTACAATAAATGTGTAAAACCAAAAACAGTAAGAAGTTATAAGTCAGGCAACTAAATTCTAAGCTATATCCATCATAATAATAATCATCATCCTTATCATAATAAAAAAGTATACACCGTAAGGTACAAGAAGCTGCAAAGCAAAGCAGCTCCAATTCCTAGGACTCTCAGTTAGAGTGGCTTTTCCAAGTCTTCCGGTAAATTGGACATGAGATTTGAAAACCTAATGGAAGACTTTGAAGAATTCTCCCTTGAAGTCAAACACACAAAATTTTCGCACATATAGCATGGATTAGTAGAGCAAAACATGTTCTCAAGTTAAGAAACATTCTTAGAGCAGACCTATGATTTTGTGTAGAAAATCCATTTGTTTGGGGAGTTTCCCCCCTCTTTGGCAAATAAATGGCAAATGTGAAACAGAAAAAAAAAAAAAGAGTCAAATAAGTTGTGATAACTGGACAAGTAACAACAAAATGGATCTGTCAATGGGACGGATTCCCTCAGCAGGGCTAGGCGTGATGCTCCTTGCAGTCATTTCTCGTGTTCATTTTATGATGAGACAGAAAGGTTGATGTGATAATGCTTCAGAGGCTTTAGGCATCATATTTTTTGCCAGTCCTGTGAATCTGCTGGAATAGTGTCATGGAGAAGGCCATGCCAAGAATCTGAAGGAAAACAAACAATAAGGGCTTTAGTACAGGAAGGCTGCCAAAACTGCACTGCTGACCTGTGTTCATGGCCCAGCCGTAGTTTAAACAGTCATTCTATGCTAGCCATATGTCTCAAATTTCAACACTGAGCAGTAAACTTGAATGTATGTTGTTCAGACACACAGTGACGTCCAAGGTTGTATCTGTCCAAGCACAGAGGGAGGCAAAAAAGCTCTCAGGGTTCTTTGTCATACATGCAAAAATTTTTCAGAATCAATGCATAGAAGTCACTCTTCCCTTTGACCCAACAGCTTGTGTTTGTTTGGTCAGGTAACTGTGACTAAAAATATCAGATTCAGGTGTTCTCCCCCAAAAGCATGGCAGTGATAGAATCACAGAATATCCTTAGTTGGAAGGGACCCACAAGGATCATCGAGTCCAACTTCTGGCCCTGCACAGGACAACCCCAAAAATCACACCATGTGCCTGAGAGCATTGTCCAAATGCTTCAGCTCTGGCAAGTTTGGTGCCATGACCACTTTCTTGGAGCAGGAATCCCAAAACCTTAACAGATTATTATGATACTTCTGCACTTGTTTTTTAAAACACATTAACCTACTCAGTTCAGTGGCCATGATTTGACTCATTTTGGTCATTTCTAGAATTTGCTTCCAAAATTAAAAATCAACCAGTTCCTGAAAGGACAGCATAACAAATGGCTTAATATGGGAACTCCAAAGAGGCACCCTGAAGTCAAAACACAGGCAAGCAAACCCCCAGAGTAGCCTGTCTTCTTTGCAGGACTGTCTATTGACCTGCTTCCTTTCTGAGCACATGGCCTTAAATGAACTCATAAAACAAATCTGACATTTTTGAAATAATATTCCAACTCAAAACAGTTGAGCATCACTTTTCACACAGCAGAGTCAAGAATGCTGACAGCAAATCAAAGCCATGTTGAAAAACATCATATCAGTATTACCTGCATTATGAGGATGCACATCCCAATCGAACCAAGGACATGCTTATTGTCATCAAACCAGCTCATAACTTTCTCATAACATCCCTGAAATGATGAAAGATGAATATTGAAACCCCAAGGTCACCTTTTCTTTCATGCGCATTCCCTCTGCTTTGTTCCTTCCCACCCCTACCTAAGACTTGACCTGGGTAAAGTGAGCCTTACCGTTTTCCACAGTGATTCAGTAGAGTTCCGCCCACAGTCTTGGGAGTTTTCCATACAACATCTGTCTGGAACGATGTTTTCTCCCAGCACTGGGTACCAATCTGTATAGTCATTCACACCACAGCATTTCATCTGTGCAGAAATTAAGGATTAATAAATTAACTAGCACAATTTGAAAATCATGCACAACCACAAACTTTTATTTCCACTAAACCACTCTGTATTTTCAAAAAAGCCACCACAACAGTTTTGTAGTTTTAAGGTGTTCTGTGGTTGCTGATCACTTAAAGCACATACTTAAAAAATACAAAGAAAAAACAAAACCAAAGAAAATAAATGGCTCCACACACAAGGTATGTTAGTCTTCTTGTCATAGGGACATGAGCCCAAACACCAAAACATAAGGTAATAAGCCCACAACTACTAAGAGCAAAAGCCTGCCAAAGCTGCAGTGCCACCTATGCAGGTTTTGCTGCCTCTCTGCTCTTTCAGATCATCTCTGTCCCTGTGATAGCCACAGAGAATTCCAGACAGGTGAGTATCTTTCACCTTACAGCGTACCCTTTGATCCTGGGTTTCACAGTACTCCTGGGTTTCACAGTATTCCCTGGATGTTCAAGAGCACAAAATCAGAACTCAAAACCTGCATTAGCCATCTATGGATGCCATGTGGCATGGATGCCACACTTTAACACACTGCAGCAGCCTTGATGACCAAGTTGTTACTTTTTTGCTGTTGAGAAAATATGTTACCTCTGCTTGAATGATATTCCATGCATTTTTCAGTCCGATATTATTTTCTGAATTGTACAGCTTCATACCTTCCTTCAAATCCTTCTTTGCACTCTCACTGACCTGCACCATGTAAAAGACAGAGGAAGTCAATGCACTGCTGTTCAGAGGAAAGGACCAAAGGGTACAGACACACATAAAGAACATCTGTCTCTTACATTCTCTCACCACAAACTTAACGTGGGTAGAAAAGCTTCAGGACTCTCACAAATCACTGGGATCTTTAAGCACCTACCAAGGCCTAGTCTGTCCCTCAGATTGCAAAATAGTGGATTAATTCTCTTGAGATAGGAGACCTCTGCTGGAAGTCCACCATTACAGTCATCATTGGATTCAAACTAACTGGACATGAAGAGCATAAATCTGCTGACCTTGCTGTAACCTTGCCACAGATAGCTGTTGGCAATACCCCACAGCAGCCTCTCCTGCCTGTACCGTGTGGCCTGCTTCAATTTGCTAATATCACAAAATCAGAGTCCCTGTTTCCCAGCCTTAGAGGAGTTATCCTTGCATGGGTTCAGGCAGGCTATAGTGAATAGCCAACACAAAATCAATTGAAAAAAGACATTATTGTTTTTCTCCTGGTGAGATCAAGCTTGCAGGATTAATGACTTTCAAATTGTTGTGGGGTGATTTTATGATAATACTGTATTCCCCCATTGTTTGCTGTTTGCCCAGAAATGGATCCTGCAGCTTTAAACTGGGTCCAGAAGACGGGGGAGAGAAGCCGAGTGAATTCTTCAGCCCGGTTTGTGTTCAAGGACTCACACACTCCCCTTGTTCTCACTGCTGCAGAACCCGAGGAGCACCTTCCTGCTTTCAGCCACCCTGTTAGCCAAGGCAAGGAATTTTCCTATACTGGCACCCAAATCCTCCAGTAACTTCTTCTTCTTCTTCTTCTGGAACTGTTCGGCCTAGCTGTGATCTGAGATCCAGGAAAGCTGGAGGGGAAGCTGCAGGGACACCACATCCCAGCCTCAGACCTCAGGAAGGGCTGAGGCAGCTACAGAGGGAGCTCTAAATCCACCAGTTTTCTCTGCATTGAGGAGGTTTAATATTTTAACAGGGGTTTTTTTTTTTCTTTCTTGTGCCATGCAGGCTACTATTTATTGTTTGTTAAATAAATAGTTTTTTTCACTTTCCTCCAAGAAATTCCTTTTGCATTGGTGGGGGAGGGAGTGCTGAAACTTGCCTTCTGTGGAGGAGATGTTCCTCCCAGAGTGTTTCCCCCTAAACTTGTCTCAAACCGAGATACAACTGTGCTCTTCTTTCTTTAGAAGATAAAGTTGGAATGCTTAATAAGAGTTCTGAGATGTCCCATTTCTTGTATTAATTTCAGTCTGAGCCCAGAGTCCTGGATGCAGGTAGGAATGTGTCCTGCCTCTGACAGCAGTGAGCAGGTAGCAGAGAAAGGATTATGGTCCTGGCATAAAGGTCAACGATATTGTAACATCTGTTTCATCCCTCTTTTACAACCCAGTCAAAATCAGCTCCCTGAAAGTAGCAGGCATCAAAATGACAACCTGAGAAGAGATAAAGGTCTGGGAGGATCTGTTTTAAAATAAGTCTGGACATATTTGTACTGTAAGGTTCTGCCCTGTGTTTAGCAGAAGTCTCCAGTTCCCCAGGCACTTTTCCAGTGCTATGTATCTGATGGGCCAGCCAGTTGTGCTACTTAGTCACTATGAGATAGCAGATTCTTACAGATGGGCTTTTTGAGAAACTGCCTCAATCAATTTTGCACTCATGCCAAACTCCCTGGGACTGCCCAGTCAAGCAAGACAACTGGTGGCATTTGGAACAGCCTGTGAATATCCCATTCCTCTCTCCTCCAGTCCTGTTCCAAGAGTTGGCACTAAGAAGCTACAAGGTTTTAAGCAGGACTTCCCACAACCCAAAATCTCAAGTTTAAACCTTCACCAAAGTAAAGATCAAGGAGAACCCACATACCTTCATCAAACAAAAAACTAAACCTGGTTTACATGCTAGCAAATATAATTAATCTATATGGCTTATTTGCTTACCTTGTCCATATAAACAAAGAATAAAATGACTAATATCAGCTCTGCCAGGAGAATTATCAGCAAAACGATGAAAAACTAGAACAAAGAAAAAAGAGACAGGGTATACACACTTGCCAACTAGAGAGCAAACCTGGGGCTGCTAGAAACTATGAAGGCAATAGGCTTTCTACTAGCTTGAAGGTTTCAGGCATGCTTTTGTCTTGTTCCTTGTGATTGCTGTCACAGCACACAGCCCTGGGAGTCTCTTTCCTTCACACAGCCTACAGGACAGATGCTAAATCCCTTAGCACAAAGACCAATGTGATGTGCCTCAGAAATGATTCTCGAGCAGATGGGCTTGAACCACATGTGACTGTGGAATAGTCATCACATTACTCAGCACTTCTATTCCCAGCTCTGTATCTGAAATCTCTCTCTCTGCAGAGGCATCCCAAGTGTGAGTTCTAGGAGTTTCCCATTACTTTTCATGCCCACTAGGCATTTTTTTTCATGCCTTTATGCCCTAGTGGACTCCAGACAGGTATGGCACCTGCCCCCCAAACACTGGGGAAGAATCAGTATGGAGCACAGCTAGCTCTCCAATGACAGTCATTATAGTATAAAATGTCTTTTGCAGAATCTTGTAAGAATAAAAAATCTTTGAAAAAAAAATAAGCTGGTGTTGCAGTTAGTGTGTATGAATGACAAGGACCTCAGTATTAATCTCTGTTTGCTTTCCTAGCTGTACAACACACAAAACCAAGCAATGAGATAGCAAAAAACTAGGTGCAGATTTTCCCTCCCATTTAATTCTCTGAGGTGGTTTAAGGAATTCTGCCCAGCTGTTCCCCAGTGCCATATGAGAGAGAGTTTTGCACAAGGAAAACATGCTCCTTAATGTCACAGCACCTGGATTCATAAGCTGTGACTGAATTGGAACCCATCTGCTTTGAAAGCCCCCCTCTCACCTCCTGCCACAATACCTCTCTCCTTGTAGGGGGTTCTCTCTCCATTATTTTTTTGAGGGGGATATTTATATGGGGTGGTATTATATTTTCCCCCATATAACCTCCCATCATTAGTCAGAGAGGCTAATGATTAAACCTCCTGTGTTTATGCAAGAAGAGTGATCCACAATGTGTTTTCTGAGAGGGGTTCCCAACCTTTGTGCTTCAGTGCTGGACAAAGACTGTCAAGGGTCAGAATATTTATTTTTTATTGATAAGGCTTGGCAGAGACCTTGACTTCTTAACTTTGGCTCAGATGGTTTCCACCATGCTCTGACAAAGCCCATAGACCAGGGCAATGTAGAAAATAGCCATGAGAGGCTTTGAGCAGCTCTGTGCTTAAGATTTTCTCAGTCAATCCTTCCAGCAGACATTTCCAGAAGGGCTATCCAGGTTGATCCTACAGTTCATGCTTTACCACTCAGAGGTAACTGATAGCAACTTGCTTTGTTACCTAATACATTAGGGCACACAGTAACAAGGATACATTTGCTAATGCACCACTGATAGCACTGTGACCAAAGCTGTGGGATGTCCTACTGCAAGCATACAGACGACTGAAAGCCAAGGGCGATGTCACAGTGAGCGACAAGATTATTTTGCCCTGGTCATCCAAATAAAATAATAATAAGGCAACAACCACTGGTTTTAGTGAAAAGGAGTATTGATGTCTTACGCTCAACAGGAGGCACTTGTTTTCCTTGATAGCACCTAGGCAGCCCAGGAAGCCGGTCACCATGATCACTGTGCCAATGGCAATGACTAGGTTGGCAGCTGAAAGCGATGGAAAGCTGGGAGAAAATGTGGCGAAGTTCCCTTGTGACACTGACAGCCAAATGCCCACGCCCAGCAGACCACAGCCACATAACTGCAAAGAGACAAACAAAAGAAAGGTTTCACTGTTAAAATAAACATCATGTCTCTGTCCCTCGAAATTCTGAAAAGAAAGAATTTCACAAGCAATTCTCAGCCACGTGGTCTGCAGTAATGCTCTCAGTGGCTTGGTGCTGAAACAAAGTGAATCTAAATCTGACTTAGACTTGGTCATGTCACCTGTACTTATAATTCTATTTAAAAGCCACTGGATGGCAGAATTCTCTCCTGAGAGACTTAGCACATGAGCACATAGTACCAGGGCTACCCACTGATGTCCCAACAGCAACCCAATGCAATTTTTCTCTATGAAAATAAGAAATATTATCTGAAAGAATGTTCCATTGTCCGCTCAGGACTTCACCACATTCCATTGCACTTATTTGTGCAGTCATCTGCAATGTCTCAGAATATTCAGCCCTGTATTGCCTCATCCCAGGGGAGGCAAGGAAGTCCTGAAGATATTTATAATCAAAAGCATCATTTCAGTAAACATTTGTCAGAAAATGCCCAGTCCCAGTAGCCAGGTTGGGTTGTAGTATGAGTTCTCATAGCTTTAGTGTTGATTGCCAACATTCACAAAACGTTACCAAAGTCAGATTTCTAGGTACATTATCTACAGTTAGCTCAGCATCTGCTGATCTCTGTCAATGAGAACCTGCAGGCAATGCAAAGCTGCTAATGTTACACAAAATTAACTTCACTTGCTTCTCAGTCTTAACAGTATCAAGTCTGGTTAAGGAAATAAGCATTTCCATGCTAGGTCACAGGGCAGGTCTTCAGAGCAAGGGCCAAGTGTTGCACTACAGGGGCCTTAAGCTGGCCATCCTTTAGTACTCGCTCAGAATGGCTGTTAAACAACCTGTCAAATCCATGAGCTACTCCACAGTACTGTTAGTTTCCCAAGTCTTTGCCAAGGCCAGAGGTGAAATTCACATCATCCTCACTGACAGAGAGATCAGAGGACAACCCACCATCCCCAAATCAGAGTATTTTTTCCCCAATTTACTTGGACCACTACACAGGAAAAACAAAGCTGCACCTAACCATTACAGCGATATCTCAAAACTGCTGGTATTCATCTGTCAGCAATGACAAACAAGAGGAACCGAAGTTCTTGCCTCTGGCAGATTCCCCACACCCAGTCCACCCCATCGTGCTTGCACACTTTTACTCAAACAGGAAAACTGAACGTCAGAGAACAGCAACTCCACTAAACCAGGGCTCAACCCTGCCTTGTGATGAGCACTAACCTGGCATGATGAAGAGCTATGGACCTAACATTTTAGGCAAATATCCCCACTGCTGTCTAAGGTGATTTTTCCAGCAGGGCTGATAGTTCAGGGTACAGTTCAATTCTTTTTGGTTTGCTGCTTCACAGAACATGAAAGAAAAACTAGAATAATACGGTCTTGCAATCATGTCACCTTACCTATGAGGTAAGCTTATAGTTTATACTTTATGATCATATCCATGGTTATTTTCTTTTACTTCCCCTGTGACCCTTCTGTCCCCTCTGAGCCCCCTTCCTAGTTTGCTTGAAGCTTTTGAAACTGCTTTTTATCTAGGGAGATTCACCAGTTCAGTGAAGAATTGGGACCGGGAGCAGGCCTTATGCGAGATGCTCACAGGCATTCCCAAGGGAAGCAGAGTAACACACGCATTGGGTAACACGGGGGAGATTTTCAGGACTCTTGTATGGAGACTGGGAAGCACCTCTGCTTCCAAAACTCAGCACACAGTAACTCCACAGAGTGGGCTGGGGAGCTTTGCATCAGTGGGTGTGGATAAATATGTCACAACATCTGTTTCCTGTAACAGAGCTGGATATGGCTGCAACAGGAGTGTGAGTAGCAGGAAAAGGTCAAACACCTACTACCCCTATGAAAAGACTGGTACAAAACATAGACACATGCATGTGGCAGGAGAGGGCTACAGGACTTTTGTCTCTTCCCTCAAATCTGTCCTTTCCACTTAATAATCTTGAATTGATTTCTCATTGCCTTTCATGGTATGTCAGCAATGTCAGTGTGAACCTGGAGTAGGAAAGAGCTGTGCAGGGATGCAAAACAGAATCCTCCTGATCATATTCTGCTGCAGGACCCAGTGGACATGGCCACAGATTTAAATTGTCTGCAGCTCATGGAATCAGCCACCCTTATTGCTCCTGCTTTAAATTTCATCTACTCTGTCCTTGAATTGCTGCAGTTTGGGTGCCTTAAGCTCATTCAGGAATCCACCCTGTGGCTCAGCTGTTTGCACCGTTAGATGAGAACTGCGGGCAGTTGCTGGGGCTGAGAGCTTAATGGTTCAGGAGGTCAGGAACAGCTCTCACCACACAACATTCATTTAAGGTATTAAATGGCATTTCAAAGCTGCCAGGGCTGCCATTGCCATTTGCTGATGGCACTTTAATCAATGACTTCATGAGACTCCATGGATGAGACTGTAAATGTTTCCAAAGAAGTTTCTACCAAAGACCAAAATTGTTCGGTGTAACTTTCCATCAGATCCTGAATTCCCACTTTAAAGGTCATTCACAAACATGCTCCTTGGACTTTCATACTCTATTAAGTTCAGAAATCAGAGCCCTAGGTCAAGTGTTTTGAAAGAGTGCAATGAATTTTGGAATCATTAGGCCAAAAGCAACAGATCATTGCAGATGTAAACAAGGTGGTGGTAAGAGCAAGATCAGGGCAAAAATCTTAGGAAGGACAAGTTAAAGACAAAAAGGAGCACACATGATTAATACAAAGCTCATAAAAAAATTACACCTCAGAATCCAACACCAATTATGAGATAGTACCAAAAGAGACAGAAGAAAGAAGCCCCTCCCAGCATCTCTTTACCATTTGAAAAAATCCTGCATCACAATCCTTGACAGAGATTTGGTCTAGAAGAGAAAGGTGGCTAGGAAATTACTCAGAAAGTTCATATTTGTGTTTCTTTAGAAAAAGTTAGAAGCAGCTAATTGCTTGTATGAGGGAAGGTAGAGTTACCTTCAAGTACAGGAAATCAGGAAATGAACATGTGCTCCATGGGATGGACATGAAGACAAAATAAAGGACCAAGAGCAGAAGGAGAATCAAAGCTGGAGAGCAGGAAAAGACAGATGTGCCTTTGGCAGGGTCTCAGTTCAGGAGACCCTCTACACACACTCAGGGCATATACTTTCTTCACTTGCTTGTGGTAGCCACATTAATATTTTGGTAAACTCTGAGCAAAACACTTTGCTTATTGGCAGAAGACCATTCACCTGCACCTTCCCCCTTCCACAATGCCTTGAGCAGGGAAGAAGCATTGACACTTGATGTGAAGCATTTGCAAAAACAAGGTCTGGTGGATTCACAACACATCTGTGCTGTCCCAAGGCGGCCACTATGGAGATAAATGCCAGACATAGGAGCACACTGAGAGCAGAGTCCTTTACAATGTGAAATGAAGTGAGATCCAGCTGAGGCTGCAGACACAGCTGCATTTGCTATTTCTTCCTGCAGCTCCAATGTCCCGCTGAAGACAGTCATGGAATAACTTCTTTCCAACTGTTGTAGTGGTTAAGCCAACAGGCCAAAGTGCACAATGGGATCACAGTTCTGTTCAGAGCTTTCTGACAACGTGCGAGACAGCAGCACCACAATTACACCACAGCATCTGCACCCATCACGCGCCCCAAACAGCTCACTCCAAACGGCTCGCTCCAAAGCTCAGGAAACTTCTTTTCACATACTTTCTACCTCCCAAAGAAAGATTTCTCCACCCCTAAGTTACACTGAAAGTTCAGATTACATGAAAAAATCAGGTGATGGAGCAGCCATTTAAGACAAATCTGATCTATGCAAGCGGGATTATCTAGTGACTTAAGAGAGTAAAAAGTCAGAAACAGATTTGATAAAAGATATGACGACCTAAACATTTCCACAAGGTGGCACCCCATACCAAATAGCACTAAAAGTTTTAACACAAAATTCGTATTTCTTCCCTCCACAGCTCCTTGATTTTTGTGCTTTCTTCTCTGTTTTTCTCTTTGCCATTCTACTGCATAACAGTAGTGCTGATGCTAAAATTTATGCTTTAAACCTCAGGTCCCATGACAAATGCTTTTTTCACTCGTGCTTCTTTAAAAAAATCCCAAATAACTTCACTGACATGGGACTTAATTGCATACAACCATACCAACCAAAGCTGGCTAGGATTCTAGCAATAAAATACGTTTCCCTGACACTTTATTCTATACCAATCTCGCTTCTTACACAATGCAAAAACTATAAAAATGCTCTGACAACTATTTATTCTCACAGGATCCACCTCCTTCTGTTAGGAACAACTGAATCCTGGAGTGTGAAAGCAGCAAGAATATATCAAGTCATCTTATTAATTCCTTTTTCACCATATAATTAAATAATATATGCTGCTTGGTATTTAATTGTGTGAGAGTGATGGCACTGACATTCCCTCCCCAGAGAAATGGTTCAACAGTGTAATAAATTTCACTAGATTTTTCTTCTCAAAAAATGTTGGCTCATTTCCCTCTCATGATTAGAAATCATCCTCCTCTAGGCAACCATCAAATCTCTCCTTCCCCTGGTGTTTATGTCACTGCAGAACACTATCATAAAGTCAGTCACTTTTACTTACAGGGCAATTTATCCAAGCTATGGTACACATATTTTGAGCTTAAAAGCAAACAAAAGGAACACCAACGTTCCTTACATGTTCTCCTGCATTTTAAATTCTCTTCAGTACCTCAACCTCTATCTGTCTTCATCACTGTGTCCAGAAAAACATACAGCATTCTAGGAAACATTAAGAGTCTCAAATGCTGTGAGGGAAATTAGAACTCCACATAAACTCAGAGAGAAACCCCAAAACAAGCCTTTCCCTGACAAGTGCTACCACCAGAACAGGAAAGGGGCTCATTTATTTTATTCTGCCTTTTTGAGTATGACCTAATACAACAATGCAAACTTTCACAATAGAGCATTACACCCAGGTTTAGCTGCCTTAACCATAAAAAGATACAGGAAGAGTTTACAAGACCCAGGAAAGGACAACACAGATGGTCAGAGGTATGCCAAGACTGACATATTGTACAGAAGGAGATTGTGCACAGGATTATCTAGCCTGGGAGGAATTATTAGACAGGATGTGAATGAAATAGTCACAACTCTTGAGGTCGGTAAGAAAACTAAACAGCCTGTGTCTCAGGCATTTCCAATAGCAGGAACAAGGGAATATTAGCTAGTATTTGTAGTACATTTTGCTTCACACAACTGAGAAGTAAATTGATGAATTATGCCATAGGTGATTACAAGAACCAAGCACTGTGCCCACAACTGTCAGTAAGGGCTAGATAATATTTCATATTGGTAATAGCATTTGTAGTTTCTTAGCATTTACACAAAAAATGACATTTCAGACTTCTCAGACTAAGATAATGTGTGCAGAATCCAGCAAAACTACCAAGCGGCAAACAAGTTGGGGTAAAGAAAGGGTAGGAAATGCCATTCTGGTAATGTTTGTTAATTGAATAATAATTGATAGACTTGCCCTTGAAGTCATTGAACAGCATCAGAAAAAGGAATCTGGTAAGGAAAGCACTACCAAGAGGAAAAGGGATGAGGCCATATTCTTGTTGACTTATCTGTCATTCCATCCCATGCAAAGACTGTGTGATGGAAAAGCTGTACAAAGAGGTGCGTGTGAGAGAAAGAGTGAAGGGAAGGTTTGTTCTTGACACCAGACTTTCTTGTGCTGCTTGAACACCAGGAGAGCTCTTAACTCACTTGGAGTAGAACAGAGACATTTAGAAACCAAATAATGAGAGACAACCACGAGGGACAAGAAGAAGCAAGTGTCTCAGTTTGTACTCCACTTCGAATAACACGCCCTGGGCCATCTGTGGCCCAGTTAGAGAGAACAGAAAGCTCCCCACCTTCCTCTGTGCTGTGTTAAAACAGGAGATCTTGCCTGAAGCAAAAACGATACAATGAAAAATACACGGCAGAGCTTAAATATGGCCCCGTAAAATGGCAAAAAGCACAGGAGGTTTGTTACAAGGAAATACTGACAGCACGGCTGTGAAGAAAGTGTCAGTGCTGGGAACGGATTCCAGGACAACTGCGGTGACAAAAATTCAGTCTCTGAATTCGGTTTTGACAGACTTCTGTTGAAACAGAAAGTCAACAGGAAGATGACCTGCACCAAAAGGACAAGCATGAAGAAGCCACGAGGACAAGCATAATGCACCATGAAAGCCTGGCACAGAAAGGTTTTTCAGTGTCCAGGTGGCTTTTAAACCCTCCCCTTTGTTGGGGTCCGCA
Source organism: Rhipidura dahli (assembly GCA_013399225.1). NCBI lineage: Eukaryota > Metazoa > Chordata > Aves > Passeriformes > Rhipiduridae > Rhipidura > Rhipidura dahli. The sequence continues at coordinate 98,441 of VXAC01000604.1, read as the reverse complement.
ACACTTTGGAAGAGCTGCCAATACTACCATCCTTCTGTTTGGTAAGTTCCACAGGATAAAGGTGACCTATCTCAGCTCTTCTTTTCAAGACAGAGATTTTCCACTATTTCTCCAACTGACTCTCAGACCAGTCAGTGTGCAGATGAGAAAAGGAAGACAATTATGGCCCTTATGAAGCAGCAAAGTCTTCTCACTCTGATCCTGGGATTTGGGGGTTTTGTGTGGTTTGGGGTTTTTTTAGTATTTTCCCCTCTCCTTCATTTATGGTACCTTAATGTATTACAGATCAGAATAACTGTTCTGGAAGGAGGCAGGGATAAGAACTACATGGTTTCCACCACTTCAAAACACACTTCAGAACAGAGATAGGCTTTCTGCAAATTAAGTTTTTGGATGCCAATTGCCAATGCTGGATTTGGGTGGTTAATCCATCTCTGGAAAGGGTGGGTGTTTAAAGGAGATTTTCAGATAAGATCAGATAAATTTTCCTGCACTCTCTACATAATCCACAGGATTAATCAAAATTGGGGTTTAACAGTTAACAATCTCAGAGGTCTCTTGCAAAGCAAGATCATCTTTTAAATATGATCCAAAATACAACAAGGACACCAAAATCTGAGAAGTTCTTCAGCCACAGGCTAGAAAATGAGAATAGAGTATGGAAATAGGTGAATATACTCAAATAATACCTACTTAGTGCTACTGCCATAACGAAGTGGCAGGTTTAATCTCCGCTATATTCCTATGAGCATTGATGGAAGACAAGGCAATCATTTTGATGTCTTCTTCGAGTCTAGTTCTGTAACAGCTGTACTGACAACCTGCGTGTAATAGAAGGTACAGAACTGGAATTTGTGCAAATGCTGAATTTCCTTAATCCATCTGCCAGAGGAAGCATTTATCATCTTCCTGAAGTCATTCCCCCAAGCAGTACTCCTGGGATGGTCCTGACAAACTGAAATGAGGTATCAGAGACTGTGATCTTCTGTGGGGATAGCAGAGGGAGAGCTATCGTGAGGAGCATTAAATTCTGACACCTTTATAAGTCTGTGTTTTTGAAATGTGTAAATATGCAGCCAGAAGCCTTAAGATTTGGCTTGGATGCTCTTCCCTGGTCACACTGGAGTCTTCAAGAGAGGGGATGTGTTCAGAAAAGCAAGTTGTAAGATCTGGGTTTGGTTGGTTTGTCAAGGACAGCTAAAACTTCTCTTTATTTAGTTGAAGGGCAGCTCGGGTACTTGAAGTTGTACTTTAGGAGAAACTTTTACTGAGAAATTAGTACAGTGCTGGAGGGAGTTACCAAGGTATCAAAATCTCCAGTCACAGAGGTTTTCAATGCTTTGTTACAGGCAGTCACGGCTGACCTGAGCTAGCACTAGCAGCAGCACCACTTGGTATGACTTTCAGAGATTCCTGTCAAGCAACATTTTTATGATTTTATAATTTCCTCAGCTACCATGTTCTTCCTAATTTGTGAAAAACACAACAACCATGTCACTTCTAATGAACACATGAAATGTCTTTCCTGTGGAAGCCCCATGGGGAGAGCTCTCTGGCAATGCTGGGGAATCGGCACACTCGTGTGTGTCTCTCCAGTGCCTGTATATTTTATGGCAGGGAGTTGCCATATTGCTTACATTTAACAAATGTTGCCACTCTGTGCTTGCCTGAAAACAGTTATAAAATAGCCAAAATGTTCTTTAGTAAGAGCTAATGGAATAAATAACTCAAGTGTAAATATAAACAACACTAAAAGGCTGGTTTTTTGTCCCCCACTTTACCAGACTGCAGAACAAAGCCCTGACATGTCTGAGGGGGGGAAGGCTTCAAGAAGGTGGAAAGGCAGCAAAAGGATGATGGACATCGACAAGCTGAGATGTGCCCAAGGGTTGCAGACCCCGCCTGCTGGGGCCAGTGCTGCCATTACCATGCTGCAAACCTCTTCATTAATGACCTGGACAATGGGACAGAGCATTCCCTCAGCACATTTGCAGATAAACTCGAGTAGCTGACACACCAGATGGCTGAGCTGTCCCTCATGGAGACCTGGACTGGATGAAGTATCAGGTAGGGAGGACATCTCATGAAGTTCAAAGAGGTGGAATGCACAGTCCTGCACCTGGGGAAGAATGACCTTGTGCACCAGGACACAAAATGGGCTGAGAGGCTGGGAAGCAGCTCTCCAGGGGAGGGCCTGAAGTGCTCGTGGATAACAAGCTGTTCAGAAGCCAGCAATGCAAACTCAAAGCAAAGAGGAACTACAGCACCCAGGGCTGCACTAGGAAGAATGTGTCGGGCAGTTTTGAGTGCTATCCTTTTCCCCTACTCAGCACCAGTAAATCCAGCACAGCTAGAATGCTGTGTCCACTTCTGGGCTCCCCAGTACAAGACAGACATTGGTGAATACCAGTAAGGGAAAGAGGCCTCTTAAGAGGCTGAGAGGGCTGGGAACATTTGTCCTCAAGAAAAGGAGGTTCAGGGAGTTCTTATTGACCTGTATAAATACCCAATGAAAGGCACTGAGGAAAAAGGAACTGGACTCGTCTTAGGGTGTCCAGTGACAACACAAGATGACCACAAATTAAGACACAAAACTCAATGCAAGACCTGTAAGGAGGATCAAAGACTGAATGTTTCCTGAGAGGCTGAGGAGCTTCCATCCGTGGAGATATTCCAAACTTGACTAGACACTCTACAGGGTAACCTGTTCTAGCTGACTCTGCTCAAGCAAGGGATGGCAGACAAGATGATCTCAATATGTCCCTTCCTACCACACCTCTTCCATTATTGTATTAGAAGATAAGCTCTCAGATATCAATTAATAGCTATATTCCATACTGTATTCTCCAGTATGCACACATACCCACCCTCTTTTCCCCCCCAGTACCCAGTGTCCACCTGAACAGATAAAGAATAAACCCACTCAGTTATTCACATCTTGTGTCCGAGACAAGCACAGCCCTGATTTGCTCATGATTGTCATTAATAATTAAAGGATAAACACCTCATTCATGAAATTTCTAGGTGTTGTCAGTATTTAAAACTAAGTATGGAGAAATGCAGCAGTAGAAAGAAAACAAAGGATTAATTTAAAGGAACATACACCTGTAGAATGAGATTCCCAAATACAGACTTCCCGCAAAATGATTTGGGAAAAGTTGATGCAAAAAAGCAAAGTGTCTAAACAGATGAGGCATTACTTTGGACTGCAGTAGTTCTTCTCCCAAAACTTCACAGCTATTTTGAGTGGCATGCACAAACACAACATAGCAAAAAACAACAAAATTGTCTCTGCCTGCAGCTGTGAAAGTTCAGATTTAGTTGTGCCAATGTCAGCATTATCATCTTTTTGTGCATAAGTCACAATGCCCAAAGTGCAGGAGGCAAAAAAGACTGAACATTTGAAGAGGATTCAGAAATGATGTATGAAGAAGGATTAAAATGAGTACAACACAGTTAAGTGATAGCTAAACTCAGAGGGTGGAAGGAGAATGGAGGCAGAACTTGGAAACAGTATTAGAGAAAAAATATTAAAAATTGTACATCAAATACCAAAACTCCTGAAATCAGAAGAACTGGCAGGGCCCTGATCACTCATTTGCTGGATGGAAAAACATCAAAGACAAAAGAGAGTTTAAAAAGTCAAACACAACATATATAAAATCCTAATATAGAAGAAGGAATTATGCAGTCTCTCCACAGAAGAGACCTGACTGGAAGGATATTTAACATGAAATTCATAAAGGCTGTATAATTTTTGAAGGCTATATAATTCATAACGCCCATAAAGGACTTGTGGCTCCTACAGAAACACTAAACTTATGCATATATTAGAGTGCACAGTTATGCTGTCCTTGATAACAGACTGACAATAATAGCTCATTTAAAATACAGTAACAAAGCATTATGCATAATCTTCACATTAAACCATTTTCTCATTAGTAAGCATGGGGATAAGAGCTGAAAAATTCTCTAAGCAATTCATCATAATGAATGAGAATCCATCAGCCTAACAAAGCACTTCTGAGCATTAAGCCCTATTTCCTAAACATACATAACTGAAAAGATATCTTTCTGAAATGCAAAGTTCGGGGATTAAACGCAGTCTCTCTTTAATTCCTGTAAATGACCCTACCTACAGACTTCAGACTGAAAATAGGCAGCAAATTACAATGCTGTCTCTTAATGAACCACTTTTTAAAGCTGCTTGTCAGGAGATGTAAGTTTAGGGCTTTTCTCTACATAATAACTAGAATTACAAAATGGAAATCTGCAATGATTTAAAAATTATTTTATTTTCCTAATAATTTCCATACAGTTAATTTCACTTGAAATGAAAATCCAATCTGAAAACCAGCTGGACAGAAAGATCTCCTGAATTCATTGCTCCACAGAAACATTCAGATCTGTGTTTGATAGCAAAAACAAATGCATGTTGCTATTTCATACCATTAGACCTCCAGAATGGAAGGAGAATTGAATTCTGTTCTCCCAGTTCCTGGAAAAATTTGAAGACTATTTAACTGCAATTACTAGTCCCTGTGCAAGCATACCAAAGTACAAGATTTGTACATGTTAGCAACTATGATTTGGCTAATAAATTTGTTTTGCCACATTATTAAAACCTCTTTCCAAAACCATTTGATCCACCGGCATTCAAGGCTTTGAAAGCTGGAAGGTGACTTTCCAACAGCTTTCATAGATGTCAACAGGAAGAGACAGTTTTACCAAGATAGTTTTCAGAGTAACAAACAGTCCAAATTCCAGTATACAAAAGTCCCAAGGGAAACATTTCAGTGAAGACAGGAAATCATATTTTATTCCATTGAGAGCAGAGAGAAAAACAAATGTAATCATGATCAGTTGAGTTGCCTCGGTGCTCTAGGTTTTTTTTAAAGCAACTGCATTAAAGCCTTTTTAAAACAGAACTGTGTGGCTGTTTATATGCTAAATTCATTTGTTCTGTATTTGCACAAATGCAGGGGGCATGCACCTCCAGTACTTTCTTCTGAGATGGAAGCCCCTACTATTTATTCATGGACACTTTCTGCCCAGCAAGGAGCACAGAGTCTGGTCAGTCCATCAAATACACATTTGCAATGCTTAGCATCCACTGGCATAACTTTATGGAATCTAGGCACCTCTGCTGGTCACATGTTGTTAATCTGTCTCCTTTTTCCTGAGCCAATTCTCCTGAAGCTGCTTTATCCTCTTTGTTTATTTTAACCACAGCTGCTTAATTCTACTATATCTCTTAATACCAAATAAAAGCAGCAGGGAAAAAAAAAGAAAAAAATTTAAAAAAATATGTTTGAAGGACTTGTGTTGGGGCAACAGTCAGCAACCCTCATCCAAATTAGAGTAAAAGGACTGAGGACCTCTCCAGCCCCAAATAAGTTACTGTGACTTAAGATACTCTCTTCAAGATGTACTACAGGCCACAACCAAGAACACTGTGCATCTCTAACACTTAGCTCTCCATCTGCTCAAAAAGGGCTTACACTACACTCTGCAAATCCACTTGTATCCTTCTCTTTCAGCTTTTGGAGGCCCTTCTGAGAAAAGATGCAAGTAATCAGTGTGAAGAAACTATCTTCAGAAGTTATTTGTAAACCAGTTCACTGCCTATGTGTGAAGTAAGCCTTATACTTGTTGGACTACAAGGATTTTACTCTTGGTCAATTTGCATGCTAAAACAGCACAAAACTTGGGGGATTCACTCCCCTCTTTAATTCACAACATCTGGCACCAGTGACAACTGACTATGGAGTAAAACTGACTTCCAGTTTTACTTATTTCCCATCAGATTGTAGCATGGCTTCCAGTTCCTAATGACCTTGTATTGCTTAAGCTGTCAGTGAAACAAGCATTGCAATTCTCAAATAAAACAGACAACCGGAGTGAAGGCAGGCAAACAAGTTCTTAGCCCTCTGCACTGTCTGCGCTTCTTGATAATGAAGTGCAATTCTGTATCAGTGTTGATAATAAGTAGCAATAATAAATAAATAGGGACATAGCAATGATAATAAAGGATGGACAGTTTTGCTTAGCATTCATTAGGAAAAAATAATCAATAACTCTATTAGATCAACCAGAGAAAAATGATATTAAAAGTAATTCAGTGCAGATTTACTATTTCTTGGGTAGTATTTAAAGTTACTTTATCTCTTTCTATTGATATGTTCTATTTTGAAGCTACTACCTGGCAGATAACATCTCCCAGTGGACTGGGAACACCTCCTACTTATTGTTAAATGCTCTGTCAAGAGGTCTTCAATTAAAAATATTTTATGTGTTATCCATCCATTGCTTGAATCATCTCTATCTCATTACTTTCCAAGATGTAAAAAACCTCAGGAAAGCAAAACTTTTCACCTGCAGGTTGCTGGAAATACTACAAGGCTGAACCCCAATTATTTTCAGAGAGACTAACAAGGGCTGACACTATAAAGGGGCCAGATCAGATAAATAAAAAGGGGGAGGAGAGCAGCCATGTGCTACAGTAAGGAGAGTTAAAAGAATCAGAGTAGGCAGATGACTCGTCAGTTAACTGAATCTCACTTTTCCCTCCCATCCAGAAAGCTGTCTTTGGGAAATGAAGAACAGGCAATCACACTGGCTCAAGGGAAACCATGAATACTCAGTAAGAAAATTCAGTCAGCTACAGATTTAACAAATGCCTTTGCTATCCCAAAACAAACACGGGACAGTGGCATTAGACCGCTTAAGAAATACAGATGCATGCTGCAAACTGTCTTTGAGTCGTGCATCACTTCCAAGAAAAACATTTTAAAAAGTTTTCTCTGACTTGTCTGAAAGAAGACTGAGGAATACTTATTGTGGAAGCAAGGGGAAAAAAAGGAAATGTTCCAATTCATATCTAGAATATTTTAACAATATGTTCATGCCAAACTCACTACAAGAAGAAGGAACCTGCAGAGAAACAGGTGCCAGAATGGTTTAGTAAAAGGAGTACTGAGGTCAGGTCTGGTCCTGCACAGTGTTGATTAACATCCATGGTCCAGCTGCTGTCAGGGTGAGAAAGACAAGGGGCTGTTTCAGCACTATTATGGTATTTTTTTTCATATACCATGATGAAGCAATCTTTGTACCAGAAAAGCTAGGAAAGAAGCCACTGTTGCCAGATAAGAGATGAGATGTTATCTTGGTATCTGAAATGCTGGAAAATGAGACTGGGACGAAATGATGTCTAGCAACCATGTGTAAATATCTCTGTAATCAGTTCTGGCAATTATTGTATCAAACAAATGAGTATTCATGATGTTTATATATTTAGTCTTCTGACAGGCACTGCTAATAAAACAGACAGCACAGTTTGTGATGCAGTGATTTCAAAAGAATTAGGAGGTAAACCCAAACGTCCTAGAAAAGATGAGTGAAAGCAACTAGAACAAACAAGAAGGACAAATGAGGCCATATGGGAAGTGGAGGATAAGCTGTATTTCTTTTTTCCACTAGCCAAACTGAGGAAGAATTGGGTTAGCGAAGAAAAATCCAAGGCCCTAAGGATTCACAACTAGCAAAATATTGTATGGAGATACAATAACTGGAGGGGATTCTGCAAGCAGTACATATGACAGTGACACCTGATGTCCCTGATGCCTAGGGAGAAGTGCGAGGAGTGGCAGGCTTATTTGTGGTTTGGTTTGTCTTTTCCCTACCATATGTTCAGTCTGCTAACATGACCAGTGGAAGAAACATTTCAGGTGGCAGACATTCTGCATTTTCTGTGCCTTTAACAATCTACCTGAAACTGATGTGAAGCAGAAAAAATTGCTTCCCACTGGAGTCCAGTTGCACTTTGCAGTTTTGTCTTTCCAAAGACAAAAGCAATCAATATAAATACACAGGAAAACTCTAGACCCTAGCAGAAATTTACTTTTTCAAAAATATCTGAAAAATATCTTAAATAACATTACCTTGACATAAAATCTGTAAAGTTACAGGTCTTGATTTCCAGTGTAACACAAAATCATCTGGTTTCTGTAGGTTCTCTACATACCATATGTGCTCCTTTTAGGGGCTGGATTAGGTTCACAGAAAATACTCCCAGAAGTAAGGAAGACTAAGTGAGGCTGGTGCTGGTTCACCCCTCCCTCTCTTTCAGTGAGCCAGCACTGATTTTCTGACAGCACTCCATGTGAACATGCTGAAAGGACTGCAGTGGTCACAGCTGGGAAGTACTGGGACCACAGAAGACACTTCTATCCCACTGTACGTGCCCTGACAGATCTGTTTGTGTCCACTTCCACATGGATCAGAACATGCACAGAGTTTTTACACCAACCAAACTGAGAGGAGTAAATGCATTTTATTTTGCAAGATAGATAAAATTCAGCAATCAACAGTGCAAGTGATTACCAGATTAGTGGCAGTGGCATGTAACCACTGCCCCTGACTTTTGTATTGACAACAGTTAGAAAGTGTACTGAATGCTTTCTTGCTACCAGGAACAGCAGCAAGTAAATTAACAAGTGTTACTTATGTTGAGGAAAATATATCCTCAATAACTCATTCTCACTTGACTATGGCTTTGCGCTCAAAGTTATTTTGTTTTACTTTGTGCTTTTACCTAAAAAACAGTTTCAAAGCTGACTGCAGTTTAAAATATCCTTTCAACAATCAATGAAGATAAAAAAAGACACACTTCATTAGAAAATATTTCAGGATAAGATTAAAAAAGCTTTTGCCACAACATCATGTAGGACATCTCCCAGGCTCTTATCTCTGCTCTGCCCCTTTGAAATATGGGAAAGCAAAAAGAAATGTACCAAATAGCAGAAACAAAAGGTAAAAGCCCAGTCTCAAGATCATATTTTACTCAAGCGCTGCTAACAACACACAGGCACTAGCAGCAGCATCACTATTTGAGAAAAATCAGTATCTAACTGCATCATACACACCCAGAAAAAGAAAAGCAGCATTCAAATTCTTGTAAGGAACAAAAATCTGTGCGCACAAGCTTCACCTGGGTATGATGCAGTGAGACTACTCTTAAGGGCTCAAGCATTCCATACCAACACTGAATCAATATAATATTTCCTAGGTGTGATTCTTTCCACATGCAGAAGAAAACTCCAGCAGTTCCTCAGACTGATTTATCCATTTTAGTTTACAGGAGGGAAATATGTCCTCAACAACTCATGCTCATTTGACTGTAGCCCAAAAAAAGCAAATGACTTTGCCACAGAAGACACATAATGAAATGTGGATTCCCTCAGATTTGTGACTTATGATTGGAATATCGGCTTTCTGATCCATTGTGAAGTAACCCCTGGTAATGCTTGCCCTCTTAGAGGGCATGTAGAACAATTTGCTCATGTGTGGATTCTCTGGAATCTAGTAAAGCTTGAGTTCATCTGCAGGCTTCCTCTAAGATCTGTATCCTCTACCCAATCACATCTTCAGTTTTATTTCTGTCCCTGCAGAATTCATTAAAATGTAAATTACGTTCTACTGAAAAAACATAAGACTGTTAATGGAATTTCATCCATTGCATTATGCAGATATCCAAAATAGACAACCACTTTGAGCTAGTCATGATATACAGTGAAAGTTACCCCCAAAGGTCATCTCTAAAAGTAAATGCACTAGGTTTGATTTTTTTTTTTTCTTATCCCAGGTGCTGTTTGTTTGTGGTTTGAACACATGCTTGACTAAAAAACTTAACAGATGGAAGGAATTAAATCCCTCAAATACAGCCTAAAAATACCTCCCATTTCCCTATCTCTAATTCTTTGCTCACAAGTTAACTGCCCCTAAGCACTTTTTACTTCCATTTCTGCAAGTCACCCGTAAGTAATTTATCAAGGAAAAAAAAATCACAGGTACAGAGTAGGCTGTTCTTTTAGTAAGCCCAGGCCATACTCTTCAGTAATCTCTGACTTGCCTGTTTCTAAGACCAAGTTACCAGACGCACTTATTCTGGTGTCAGAAATAGTTAATGGTTAGCCATTGAGAAGAAAACCAACAAAACATTGTCATACTGTCACAAGACAATGACTTATGATCCCCTATTTTAAGTATATTTATTCCAAACAAAGGATTCATTGCCCTTCTTGTCATCCAACTTTGTTATGAAAAAAGATTAACTGGTGAGAACCTAACACAAGACTACCTATAGCTACACTTTACATCTACAAGCACAACTGCAATGTTACATTACTTCTGTTTTCACCAAGTCAAATGCCTTAGTTGTCAAGCTGTGAATATATTCTGTAGCTATGGGATTGTCTAGATTCACACTTGCTAATGACAAATGTATCTTCCTATTTTCATACTGTAATAATGAAACTCAAATGAAACTATCTGGTTACAAAACTTTTATCCATGATGAAGAGAAATACACACATTTTCAGGTTGGCCCTCAGCAAAAGCTTAATTTCCCTGAAGATTAACTTCTACATTTAGGGTAGTATTGCCTTCAAGTGGGAGCTGACTCAAGGACTTAACCCAAAGGTATAAACAAACAGAAGTCTCACTCCACTGCATGAAAAGCTTCAGCAACTTACACAGGAGACCTCAATTCAAGTCCCAGCTGTTGGCAAAACAGGTAGAAATTCTCCATCCTATAATTTTATATATTTCCTAAGGCACTTTAAAAGCTCATCATCCTGGGCTGGCTGCATAAATATGCACACTTGCAGAAAAAGACTTATGCCAGCTAGAAGTGGTGCTCATTTTGGATAGGCACCACGTGGCTAGCAGCATCCTACACAGCCCACAAGCAGAGACAGAGGTCATTCACACATACAAGCTTTCTTGTCCTTGAAGTTGTGGCATAAAACTACAAAACTGTATTGCCAAACACGAATCAGGTGGAACTGGAATTGGAAGATGCCCCACTTCAGAATGCATGATGATTTGGAGCACTGAAAGCATCTGTAGTCCACCTTTACAAGTAACATGACTCATGCAGATAGAAATAAAACATAATTCAGGTCTGATGGGATGAGACTTTGTGTAAAAACATATAAATTGCATTTGGAGTCTCATACCCACCTTTTCATTTTTTCCATCTGTCTCTATACTATATATAAATTAGCCATTAATGAGAACAAAGACATTATTGCATGTAAGTAGTGTGACTTAAGTGAGTCAAAAGCCTTCTATGACTTCTGAAATACAAGATTCCCCATCTAGGAGATTGGAAAATAACACTTCTATACCCTACAGAGATATCTTCTTTCTCTAATTAAAACATCCTTAGGAGGAAAAGCAAACAATTGAAGCACCAGAATAAATCAGAGAAAAGCTTGGGAATAAAAAGAGAATACACAGACTATGAAATACAAACAACATTTCCATCTTATTACCCCACATATTGAACTTTTTTGTGATTTTTTTTTCCTACTTGTATGGTACTTTTGTCGTGTCTACAGACTTTGAGCATAGAATCCCTCAAGAGGTAAGCCATACCTATTTTTGGTTATGATAGTTACCTTCATGAGCCTGGGAATCAAAGGACCATTCCCCACTAAGAATAATTTCTGAGTGGCAGTCTTTCACTCCCTGGATTTTCTTGATGCTCCTCTTCTCAGTGCCATTTTGTGTTTCCCTATTTTAGCACATGGTTTCCATGAGTAAACTAATGTTCAACCTCAGCTATCGAAAGCCATTCCAGCAAGCTGACTCTTTAATACTAATAATGGTTTTGCTGGCTTTATACAGACACACAAAAGCCACATGGATAGCTGAGGCCTGTGGAGCCATGAAAAGTCTAAAAAGCCTAAAATAGAGTAAAATATAACTACAAGCTCCTAAATCCATATTTGGATATCTTTGTGAGTTTAAAGCACAAAGGAAAGAACACTCTTTGTCAAAATGAATTTTTTTTTTTTCCTTAAGAAAAACCCAAACCATTTCAGGCTAAACTCATTCTAAGCCTGAAGCCACCACCACCATTTTCCCTCTGATGTGTATTTCTTCTCAGAATGATGTTTCTTCTTTATTAAGCCAGTGGGAATGCATGGCTGTACAGTCTCCAAAACCAGCTAGTCTTTTACCAAAACCAGCTGAGTTTACTGCTGTGAAGGAAGTATGCTTACTTGTCTTTACTGGCTGCCACAGGATACCTCAGTGTGCCTGTAACAGGACTAATGAATTCTCTGGAAGGTGACAATTCATAACACCCACTGTGTGGAAATGTGTTTGTTTATACAGCTCTGCATGACAACAGATGATGGAGCTGTCAACATCAGTTTGAATATTTGATGTCTTACAGTAGATAACCTTCTATGCTTTTAGTGATTGACTTGCATAGCACAAATTCAGCTGTCCAGAAATGGCAACTCCCAAAGTCAGAGGTCTGTTGATCTTCAACTTCTCACAATTTTGTCTCTGGTCTTCCTTTCAAGCCTGCTATACCTGGAATGTCCTTTCCCACATGGGTTTGCCAAGTCATCAGTCTTTATGCATTAAAGTCCCTCTGGAGGGACCTTGAGTTGTGCTGAGACTGCTCATTTACTATATTTAGACCTGCGAATTATTTGTGATTATGCACAGACAACATACTCAAAATGGCACAAAGATGAATCACGGAGTCACAGACCAGTTGAGTTTGGAAGGGACCTCTGAAGGTCATCTGGACCAACCCCCCTGCTCAAACAGGGTCACCTAGAATCAGTTGCCCAGGACCATGTCCGGGTAGTTATCTGCTTCAGTGACAGAGAAGCCACCTGAACTTCTTCAGGTGACTTGCTCACCCTCACAGTAAAATGTTTCCTGATGCTCAGTTTTTGCCCACTGCCTGTTGTACTATCACAGGTCACCATTGAAAAAACCTTGGCTTGGTTTTCTTTACACCCTCCTGTCAACTATTTGCATATATTAGTTAAATCCCTCTCTTTGCCAGGCTAAACAGTCCTGGCTCAGTCAGCCTTCCCTCACAGGAGAGATATTTCATCATCTTAGAGGCCCTTTGACTCATTCCATTATGTCCATGTCTCTCTGGTACCGGGAAGCCCAGAACTCCAGCTGTGCCCTCACCAGCGCTGAATAAAGGAGAATGGTCACCTTTCCTTGACCTGCTTGGAACACTCCGAACGCAGCCCAGGATACTGTCAGCCTTCTTTGCAGCAAGGACACATTGCTGGCTCCTGTTCAACCTGGTACCCACCAGAATTCCCAGGTATTTTTCTGCCAAGCTGCCTTCCAGACAGGTGGCCCAGCACATAATGGCACATGGGGTTTTTCCTTCCAACTTTGCATCTTCCTTTGCTGAACTTCATGCGTTTCCTATCAGCCCATGAAAACCATCTCCACATCACATTTATATTTTGGTTGAAGCAGAAGGACCTCACCTGAAACTAAACTGGGCCTCTCTGTAGCCAAAAACCATTAGATGATATATTTTGAGATAAACAGTAAGAACTACCAAAAGAGCCCTAAGCAACTTGTTCTTCCTGCAAGGGCACAGAGATAGGTCTGTCACTCACATGCCACTACTTTAATAGCTTATGCATCCAGTGAAGAGTTCAAAATCTGGCAAGCATAGGAAGGCAGAAGACAGAAAGAAGAGTTTCCAAGGAGCCACATGTGAAAGCATACACAACACATAAACAAAATTTCCAAATCTGTACAAGTGGCCGCATTTAAACAAAGAGAAAAAAGCAGTTTGACCTATATCAGAGGGATGTGTCATTGAACACATATTCGGGGACTGGTTACCTTCTTGCAGAGTGAAGCTACCCTGTTATTGCACGTGAATCTTGAGTTTCCTTTACCAGGTCTGTAGAACTCATAATAAAGCTCCACTTGCTGACTGTAAATCTGTGCAATGTAATCTGCCTGCACTGTGATGCTTGACATGATAGAATCATTCTGGGGTAATTTTCTTATACGATATCTCAGTACTGACTTGGCTCACACAAGATATCTGATTGGCAAATATAGGTAATCCTAAACTGCAGGCTGTGCTATAGCTTTCAATACAAACATGGGTTACATGAACACATTGACTAAAATAATCTCCCAGCAGAGAGGCAGCCATGGGATTTTGACCTTTCCAGTCTCTAGCCAGAAAGCTTTCAAAAAATATTTCCCATTCCACAAGTTGAATTAGCTTTTGCTTCAGCTGGAACATACAAAATCAGTCCTTGCTCACCTTCCTTCCAATATGCTTTCACCTCTTTTACCACATACATCAAAGAAAAGCTAAAGTGACCTTCTATTATTGTTGCCATTGTGAAATCCATCCAGCGAGACCTTAAAGTCAGGAAAGACCAATCTAACTCCCAATCTGTCTTCATATGTGCTGACATGTTTCTCCGTTTATCCTCTGACCTCAGACACATTAAAAGAATACAAAACTGTGTGCAGCAGTTGCTTTGCTGCACATCTGACTTGTGCAAGCCCACTTGCTTGAGCCCTGTGCCTTGCCCTCATGAGCTGCTAGCTCATGCTTTTCCACAGAAATTAGATTACACTTGAACATACCTCTTAGCTACAAAATGGAAGGCAATTTAAAAAAAGAAAATGGTGCTAGATTGTTTATAGCCCTCTACTCCTGTGTAGAGTCAGACCATTGTTTCTCAAACCACCTGTTATTTAAGTTTACTGTTTGCATTTGCAGGGTTCAAAGAAAAGCAAGTGACCCCTGTAGGAACAACTAACACCATGTCCCATGGATTAGCATACCCTTGCGTGGCTTAGTATCTCCCTGGCTTCACATCTACCTTGCATTTCCAAGGCAGCTCAGCCACCTGCAAGAGGCACAACTCTTGTGTGTCCATCTGCTTTAGGAGAGAGGTGAGTGAGGATGAGAGTGCTCAAGTTTGAAAGAGCCTGTAAACTGAGTATCAAATGAAAACAGAGCAATATATCTTAAAAAGACTCAGAGGTCTGCACTCCAGACACGGAATCCAGCTTTGTCTACTCTGAACATAAGACTGTGAACAGCCATGCATTGCAGCAATGACAGCTGGAGAAAGATCTCACCACTCTCCCCAGATGTGGAAAAGGAACATTTTGCTACTCAGGAACCTTTGCAGATGACCTCTGTTCACAAAAATGCTTTTCTAATGAGTCAGAGTCCATGCAGATTGATTTAAGTCATAGCTATTTAAAACATCAGCTTCCATTGCCATTTAAACTGAAAGAAACTTTGAATTCAAAGTCAGGAATTTTAACCTGCATTGCTTTTGTACCCTTTACTCAACTTCCCTCTGTAGACAATTAGCACATCTTTTTGTCAGGCCAGAAGAGAATCTGTTTCTATACACTAAGTCATCTTCTGTTGTTGTTTTCAATATGTCAGAAAGCAGTGAGCAATATGTTTTTGGTTTTTTGTTTTTTTTTTTTTTTTTTATTAATGGTAACTGAATTTTGGCAGAAATTGGCGTTTAATCAAATGCCCCAATACAACATTTAAAAACTACACACTTATTAGTGTATGTTTAGTGTGCTGTATGAACAAGAAATGGGGATGGTTTCTAATCAAGAAACCATCACAGTATTCATTCTAAATGGTTTTATTTAACAGTGGCAGTATTACCTGTAGTTAAAGAACTGAACATTTCTGATAACCAAACTCTGTAAAAACATAGAAACTGTCGCCCTTATATGCTAATACCTCATTCTCTGTGTGCTCAAAAATAGAAGCAAGTTTGTCTGCTTTTTCAGCTGCCAGTTTTACAATACTAAATAAAATAGGTGTTGAGAAGAACTAACGGAATTATCTGAAATGAAAGCTACTGCTGGTTTAGGCTTTCAAAAACTGGTTTAGTCTTTCAGTCAGCTTTGCTTCCAGCTGCTAAGTCTTCCACCAGTTTTCCATTTGCCTTCTTTGCAGAAATTGACAGCAAGTATCCACTCTTTGAATGTTTTTATTTAGCTTGCATTTTCAGAGATTATAGTCATGAAATGTGTTGTGAAGATTTGGAATGGGTTTAGTTTTTCAAAAGAAGTTAAACAGAGTTAAATTGAAGGGTATTTATTTTTTCTCCTCCAGCTTAGAATGCTAATTAGCAAGTAGCAAAAATTGGGGAGGACTCTCTTGGCAAAGCATGAAGGAATTCTAGTAATTCTTTATGTTGTACTTATTCAAGCCCTTTGCTTTTTCAAAAATAAAAATTATTTTCGCTTTCCTCTTTATTTAAAAAAAAAAAGCCCATCTCCATAGCAGTTGTGCTGGAAGGGCACAAAGATAACAGAGCAGATGCTGTAAGGATTCACACTGCAGTAGCAATGGAACAATATCCCTTCATGCCGTGGTCAAAATAGCAGCATGAAGTGAGCACCACATGCAAAATCACTCTGCTGTGACAAACAAGGAAAAATATTTCCACAAAAAGCAGCAACCTGGGAGCAACAGTAAAGACATTGGTCTGTGCTGGTTCCCCAGACACCGTGGTCTGTGAGGCTCCTCTCTCACAGCCACAGCAGCACTGCTTCAGTTTACTCTGGTGTTCCTGTCCCAGGTGTAGCTGTGATGACTTTGCAGTCCTACCTCACAGGCTCCTGCCTGTCCCTAGCAGCAGGGACTGCTTAGGTGAGGTTACATAAGGGACAACAAAGCTTGTACCGCATAGGGAGAACAAAAGGAACAGAATAAATAATGTTTTGCCTAAAACATTAGAATTTTTTATCATTATTTTACATATAATTTTACTAGTTAAGGGATTTCACTTAACTTAGACATCTGACATTAAAGGACTGCCTGTGAACATAAAAAGCAGTTTAAAAGCTGTGATTACAGGTATGGTCAGGAACAGAAGGGGAAGAAGAGGGAAAATTCCAACTGATAGGTCCATTATGCCATTATTAACCAAGAGAACACCGTAGGTTGTAGTCACTCAGCACATGTGAGAATAAAAAGGGGACACATAGATGAAAGACCCTGTGGGTTTTTTTCAAATAAAGAAAAATAATCAAAGTTGCATACATAAAATTTTAATACTAGTATAGTGAAGTAGTAGTACTTAATAGAAAATGACATTTATTTGTTTCACAACATTAATGGAAGGTGTAAAATGAAAACTCCTACAATTTATCAATATGAAGTGATAAATTCACTTCACAATTTTTTGTGAAATGTTTCCTGGATGCACACATTATTTGATCGTGAGATGCACCACTACTTTCCCCCTCCAAAAAAAATGCTATCAGAATCACTCTGGCATATATCCAGTACATTTTAGACACTAAATGATACCTCTGTGATGACCTCTAACACTATTCTTCCCCTGGTCTATTTCTCTAAAAGTAGGGAGGGTAAGGCTTGCACCATCCTTAGCACTGAGAGAATGAGAGCAATTTCCCTTTACACAGTTTAAAATAGAAATACAAACCTTGCCAGAATGATTTGAAAGCATTGGCAGATGGATAAAATATTTCTGAATCTGCATCGTGTAACATTTGGCAGCTAGCATGAGTACTGAACAGCTGACTTTTATGCAATGACATTATTAATTATATCTTCCTTGCCAAACAAGCACCGTAACTGAGCCTTTGCAGCAGTGTGTCATTAGGCAGCCCATGCATGTCTGCTGAGCTGCTCATACAGTCAGTGATGGAGCTGGCCCATCCCGGGCCTACTAAAAACATCAGCCAAGCTCCCACCTGATTGCAAGGGCTGCTATATATGAGCCAAAGACAGTGCAGCAACCAGGAGGGGGTATGTTCTGCCCATGCCATCAGACATGGGACAACAGCCATTCCCAGCATTATTCCTGGCTTGCCAAGACCACCAACAGTGCAAGACAGTCATTCATGTCTACTGAGTAATTTGCATAAAATTTGCTCGCAGGCTGACATATCTTCATTTTGGACATTTTCCATTCAAGGGGTTTTTTTTTAAACTGGAATCTGCAGAAGCATCTCAAAAGCCCATGTATGCCTGCAGGCATATATTAACTGAGCTCAGATTTGCACAGTGCAGAACTAACTCAATGAAAAGCCAGCTCTTGTTTCAAGAAACAGAAGAGCTGACAGAAAGCCATCATGTCTCTAATCCTAACTGTCTTAAGCCTCAATTTTGTGCAAACTCCGTGATCCTTCTCACTTCAAGCCAACATAAGAAATATTGGATAGATGTATTAGACAGATGTATAAGTGTCTGCAACACTTATAATTCAAACAAAATACTCACATATTCTCTGTCCCAAATCCCAACAGCCACTCATGCACAGCAGCCATGTAAATCTATCCCTCTGACTTTCCTGTTTCACACATCCAAGCTCTCAGCAGTTCTGCTGACTCCTGGAACCCAGTTCCTGGTGTTTCACACTTCTTCACACAGAAATTCCTGAGGGAATTTCATCTTGAATCTGATGACCTCCCTTCACTTCCACATTAATTCCCTCTTAGGCAGTCAAAAAACCAGGTGAGAGGCAGCACAGATTTGATTCCTACTCAGGCAGCATAAGCTCCTAGCCAGCCATTTGCTGGCCTGAAATCCTCTGCATCGTACATAACCATGGTGGCGTGTTTGCTGTCCTCCAACAAACCTCCTACTGTGACAAGACCCAGCACACTGAATTATATTCCCAACTTCATGAGCAGCTCCACAATTCCATAAACTTAACTTATTCTGACAGCAGCTTACTGAAACAGGCAAATTAGTAAGTTGGATTGATGCAATCTTCACAGAGCTCCAAAGTAATCAAAAAGTCACAGTTAAGTTCAGTTTGTTTTTGAGTAGACCATAAGCATGAATGATAATGTATGGGTACAGAAAATGCCACAAACTATCATTGTCACCATCACTGTCACTATCATTTCTATACTTCAACATGGAAAATATGCAGTATTGTTCTCACTTTCCAAAGCTACAGATGGAACTTGTTTTGAATATGCAGCAGTGTTGACTGTCACCATAGGGTACTCATTTCCCTCTTGCTCTGAAAATTTATCCTGCTTTATCAATGGATTTCTTTATTTTTTTACAATTACATTCAAGTATGACAGCGTATCTGAGTTCACAAGCTCTCTGTTCCGTGTATTTCATGGGTCATTCCCAGCACTGCATGATAGCTTTAGCTCTGTCATCACAATGTTAAAAATTCAAGTTGTAACAGCAACCAATATAAAACAGAAAATTAGAGCAGCATCTTGCATAACAGGAGGGCAGAGGATACAGACTTCTGCCACTCATAAGCCGGTTGCTACTGCTCTTGTACCTTCACAAAGAGAAACTGCTTACACACCACAGAGAAGAGCCTACCTTGTATTTACAGAGGAGAAGAGGGAACAGTGAGAAGCAGAAATACCATGGCAGGAGGCAGGGAATGCCAGTTCTTTGCCAAAACATTGGCACTGACCAAAACAGCAAGAGATGACCATCCACCGTATGTTTGAACAAGGCTCCGGAGCCAACTCACACAGATGAGATTTACACACATCTCTGAATAAAATGTTAAACTGGCCCTAGACCTTCCACATAGCAGAAAGCACCAGAAAAAGGGAGGAAAGAATGCAATATGACTTCAAGGACTTCTTAACTGTTGGGTTTTTTTCTGTCAGAGGTGGGCAACTGGAAATTCTGCAATACCCCAAAGTGACAGTCCCAGTCAAGGGAATGGGCAGGAGTGCTAAAGGAGCACCTGCTTTACAGAGTTTCTCCAACAGACCCTCAGGTCTGACATTTCCCTACAAATGCGCTGAAGGCATGAATAATGGATCATATGGAAGACGTTAAACTGTTCATGTCTAGGAAGGTGCACAACACTTTCAGGGGCTGAACTGACAGAACGTGAATTAAGGCAATACAGTGATTCCTAATTATGTCTCTTGACACCACTCCAAGTTGAGTGCTCTTGACTTCCTATGTTCAAAGGATTTGCCTAGGAAAGTTAGTTACATGGCCCTAGCCATAGGAATTGTATATTTCATTATCATGATTAAACTTTATCATCAAGACTCCTCTTTGGGAATGGGGCTGCCAAGAAGTAGACTAGTCTCTGATAATGGTTTTGCTGTGTTATCATTACGTTTTAAATTTGCTATTTTGAAATTACATTCACATGCTGTTGTAAATAGCTTTGAAAAATGCTGAAGAAAAGCAGCAGTATAGTTCTAAACAGAGTTCTTATTGCTTGGGTTCTTGCGAATGTGTGACTTCAGTTCTGGAATTACTAAGACAGTTTCAGTTAAGAAAGGTGGAACAGAGTAATCTGATGCAATGAATGAATGAATGAATGAATACACTATGTTGCTCTTAAACCTCGTCCCCAGTTGCAAAGAAGCAGCTATTTAGTCTTAGATAAAGTAGTCCCCTCTTTTGTCTTAGTCTGGGAATATTTTAGAAACCAAACCTAAAAGAAATTAACTGCTTCCAGCTGGA
This sequence comes from Rhipidura dahli, assembly GCA_013399225.1. Taxonomy (NCBI): domain Eukaryota; kingdom Metazoa; phylum Chordata; class Aves; order Passeriformes; family Rhipiduridae; genus Rhipidura; species Rhipidura dahli. Next base: position 78,139 of record VXAC01000604.1, on the reverse strand, counting down.
TGGGGGAAAAAAGTGGAGGTAGAAAATATTTAATCCTGACAATGTTGTAGCATTTTTATCCAACACAAACCAGTCCTAAAATAGGAAAGCTGAACCAGACCCAGACAACTCTTATGAGCTGGGGAGGCAGGGGGGAAAGCATTAATACTAAATTGGTATTAGTGATTTGAGTATAATATAGAAGTCCTTGCTTTCAAATTTCAAGGGAAAAAATGGTTACTAAGCAAGGCCTCGAACACATCTTAAGACAGCATCTTAATGATCACTTTGGCAGACTCTCTTCATTACTCAAATAAAAATTTAAGAGTCACAAATAAAAACAGCATGCCCCATGCTGCAGCTCCTTTCCTTGCAAAAAGTGAAAATGGCAAGAATGTGTGGTCTTTTGTGGAAAAATAAAAAAAGGTCCATTAGCACAGCCTGTGGTTTTCAAAAATATAAATAAAAATGAAACACCTTTACTTTTTCTTTCTGAAATATTTTTCCTTCTCCCCTTCTGCTGCCCCACTAAAGAAGCTGTAGACTATGATAAGGTCACCCCTCAGCCTTCTCTAGTCCAAGGTGAACAAACCAACTGACATCAGCTGCTTCTCCCAAGTCTTGCCCTTGAGACCATTCACCATCTTGGCTGTCCGTCTCTGGACACTCCCTAATAGTCTGAAGTCCTTCTGATATAAAGGCATCCAAAACTGCCCTCAGGACTCGAGGTGAGGCTGCTCCAGTGCACAGCAGAGCAGGACAATCCCCTCCCTTGCCCGGCTGGCGATGCTCTGCCTGATGCACCCCAGGGTAATGCTGGCCCTCCTGGCTGCCAGGGCACTGCTGACTCATGTTCCACTTGCCATCCACTCAGGCCCAAGGTCTTTCTTAGTCATGTTGCCATTCTTGCTCTGCCCAATTTTAAGCCACACAAAAAGAGCAACGTAATTGCTGTGAAGAAATGCAACCCAAATGTCATGGCAGAGGCTATATAGCAATTACGTCAGGCACACGGCACTCTTACCCTCAACGTGTCATTTGTCTCCTGACATGTCATATGACCACGGAGCAGTCAGCTCACAACCTGAGCTAGATGTATTGCCTCCTCTGACCTGTAAAACCAGATGATCTTTGAACTAGCAAAGCGTCTTCCTTATCACTCTGTAAGCATCCTGACTGCCTCAAACATTTAATCTAGCTCCCCAAAGCTGTACAAAACTGAAGTACAGATGTGGATGGGCACACACGTGGCTGACCATTCTGTCAAGTACCAGCACCTTCTGTTTATTCCTTGTGCCCCTCCACTCACTCTATGCAGAAGAAAATCCAAGACACTTTTCAGTGCTCTGGTTGCACAACGATAGCACAGTCTGGGACTTTTGTCTCTGGAAGTGGGTACATGGGGCTCAAAGGAGGTAGTTGTAAAGCTAAACTGGCTCTAGACACAGGCTAGGAGGGCTTTGCTGTGTTATAAGTGGACTTAGTGACACCAACCAACACTAACTTGGAGGTCTTTCATTCAGCTTTATTGACCAGCATAGCTTGCATGCTGTTGGAAAATCCTTAAGTAAGAGAACTTGCTGAACAAAAAGTCACATTTTTCTGCAGCAATAATGTCTCTTCTGCCTTGCCCCTCTGAACAAAACATTTTCTATGCTGTTTTTCAAAGCCACTGTAGAGATTCCTCCATTCATTCTCAGCCCATGCAGAACTTTTTTTGTGCACATGCTAAACCATGCACATGCCAGCAGGTGTACAGCTGAGGTTAAAGTGAACCACCAGAGACAGCTCTCCCACTTTTCTGTAACCTCTGCAAAAAAGGTAGAAACTGAAAATGGCCACTAAGACTTCAAACTGAACAGCTGACACCACATAAAACATTGAAGGAACACTGAGGTCAGAAATGAAGCAGGGCTAGCAATGATAAATTAAATGTGCTGAGATTCTTTGTTTATGCATCACTTGCTTTGTGCTTCACAAGAATTAGATCTGTCCAAGTACATTTGTAAGGAGGTGGCTCAGGATTAATTTCTGGCTAAATGAATCCTCTCTTGGTGACAAGCGGTACATGGTGATTTCTATGCAGCAGCAAACTTTTCAAAGGCTATTTCCTTCATGAATTCCAGAAAAGTTTCTAGGGGAAGACTGTTTTTTAGTTAATTTTCTAACAGTCCTGGTACGAAGGTGAAATCATAAAATCACAGAATGGGTTGTGTTGGAAGGGACCTTTTAAGATTATCTAGTCTAACACCCATGTTTGAAATGTTTGAAGAAGCTTAAATATTTCTTTAATAAAAGTAGCAATGGCTCCCATTTAACATTATTGCAGTCATTTCATTGATTCTGTTGGCAAAAAGTCTTAAGGAACACTTTTGTTAGAAAAAGACTAGTGTCCTTACTAAATACAGTTTTTAAATCACTTTCCAAACAGTGTTAGGTTGAACTTTGAGATTAAATAAAGGCTTGTCTGACACCAGAGATCAGATGTGCTTTGTGCATGGGAAAGCTGGCAGAAGTTAATTTTAGGAAGGAAGTACATTCAGATCCACTTTTCTAAACTTATTTCTGAACTAGTCTTTTTGATCTCACTGTCATACATATATATGCATGTGTGTGAAAGTCTGTCATATATATCTGAAATGTTTAGGCCTAGAAAATAAGATACACACATGACAAAGACTTCAAAACATTTAATTCATATCTTTCTTAATTTCTTCATAAAGAAAAATAAACTGGCACATTGTTTCCTGAACAGCAACTACAGGCAGAACATTTACATGTGACTATAATGGGAAAATTAGGTGATAAAAAGATCTAAGCATAAACTGTTTTCTTAAATAGAAAAGAGAAAGCTCTGGCTACAGTGGAATCAATGTTACAGCTTCTGCAGACTTAAGAGAATCACAGAAAGTAGGGATGGAAGCCAGGCTTCCCTATCCTCTTCATTATAAATGTTTCATAATAAAGACAGATAACACAAAATTCAGAGTAGAAGGAAGAGATGGTAAGAGGGACAAGGACCCCACTTTACCACTGGCAGCAGGATCCAAGCCATGCCACTGCCCCACTTCTGAACAAGAGGGGTTTTCAAACAGCTTTTTCTCAAGAAATAGATTAACTCCTGCTCACCACTTTTAGGAAAACATTTCTGGGAAGCCATAAAAAAAGAAAATCACTTTTATGCACCCAGCTTCAAAAATGTAGTTATCTATTTTATTCAGGTTTTAGAGACTAGTGAGTGGAATGACCTTGCCCCTTGGCAGGTTTTTGGCAAGAAAGCCCAAGACAGAAATGCAATAATGTGCTCCAAGATCTTGACCTAAACTCTACTTAGCACGTTTCTGACACCTATCAAAAGGGAAAAGTCACACATTACCTTTTTAGTGCTACAATTTACAGCTAGACAAAAGCAAAAGCAGCTAAACCCAGACGTTTCAAATACAGAGACAGCAAAATGAGTACAGAATTGCTGATCTGCCTAGTATGGGATTGCTGTAATATGGGTGCTTAGCTGCACTCAGAGAATTTCAAGCACTTTTGAAGTATGGAGCATTGCCAAGTATTAGCTCAGATGTGTTAAATATGTTGTCAGGTGGCTATACCCTGGTCAAATATAATAGAAAGTGACCGCACATTTCCTACAGTTTGGAGCTTTGCAGCGAGAATGTAGAATGAATAAACTTTACACTATGCAACTGACAGAGAAGGACACCAACTGTTCCACCTAGTGTAACTGGAAGAACAGAACCTAATATATGATCTCTTTAGGCCCTCTAATAGCATTAAAAGCTACTGTAAGTAATGTAGAAATGTATTCTGCTACACACAGGGACAATTCCCTAAACTGCTCTGCCTATGTTTTAGTTTGTATCTTCACCCTAGCCCGTCATTTTCACTTGTGTAACTTCTCCCTCTCAAGGCAGCTGATACCCTTCCATTCCCAATGTGGCTGTTCAGAATATTCAGGGAATCAAATTTAAATAGACACTCACATCAATAGTTTGGATTTTCTGGCCCTAGATGCTAGCCCCTGCCTAGAGGTGCTAAGATGGGTACAAGATTTGAGAGGACCTTATTTGCAGTTTCCTAATTTTAGATCTTCCCTGTGGACCGTACAAGCAGCCAAGACAGAAGTAGAAGGTCTTTGACCATGCCCTAGGTGACCATGCCCAAACCTATGGCTCTTTCTATGGGCAAAGATGTGCAAAACAGCCCCAGAAAGACCTTAAAAGCAAATTTATTTTTTTTCCTGCCAGCAAGACAGAAGAATGAGTATGTTCTACACAGCTATTCACAAAATCCTCCCAAATTCTTTCTAGTCCCAAATGAACTTCTGGTAACAACCTGTCAGCTACATGGAGAATCAACCAATGAAGGGAAACCAGAAAGAGCAAGTCACTTGTTCCCTTACGAGCATTAGAGATCATTTTCAGACAAATTACATTAACTTTTTTCTCACTTAGTGAGTGACTTAAATGTACAAGAAGGCAGAGAGAGCATTCCAGCCAAGTCTTTCATGTTATTAGCACCTGTAAATCTCGAGTTATGCACAATGCTAGTACTGTATCTATTAAAATATTCAATTTCACAGTATAGATTTGATGAGAACTATCACCTTGCTTCTGGACAAGGGATCAGGAATCTTCACCACCTCTCACAATGCCTTTCTAGCCCTTACAATAGGTACTACAGCACATGCATATAGATCCCATTCATCTCTGGTATGAACACTTTCAACATTCAATCATTTACAGAAAAAAAACCGCAGTATCTTTTACAGGGAACACCGCCTTCCATGTCAAAATACTGGGCTTTTTTCCTAAGCCAAGCTTCATTCTTATTTTAATATTGGGCATTCAGAACTTTGTATGAAATGAAAACGAACTGAAGGCAATCAGGTCCTTAGTAAATCAGTCCTGATGTCTCAGTGGATGCAGGAACAAGAGAACAGTGTGACCTTCAAGACCCAGATTCTCTCCTCAGCGCGATGCTGTTCTGCTGGAGGGGCTGCAAGGAGTGATTTCATTGCCTGTGGTTTGGCTGCTCCATTAATAAAATTGGTCTTAGAGCATTTAGCTTTTTTTGAAAACACTTTTTGATCTGTTGATGAAAGCCACTACAAAAATCAGTTTTGCTCATATCCTGATTCTGTATTTGCATAAGGACCTACCTAGAACTCAGTGGCTCTCCATCAGTGAAAACCAGAGTGAGTCTCATGATAGTAATCACTAGGAAAAGATTTAATCAGGACAGTCATTGCTTCTCGATAGTCGAAAAACAAACCCCAACCACCTGAAATCTAGTAGTCTCTACATAGGTTTACCTTATGCTGCAGTATTAAAGATGAAACAGAATCAATTCATTCACTTCTAATTAGCAGCAAAGTTCTTCTAGGTGACCTGTCATCCACATAGCCATCAGCTCCAAACTTGCTCAGTAGCTCCATACAATGAAAGTGAAACTGTCATATCTGTTTTTCATTGGGAATTGGGCTAACTCCTCACCAAGTCTTTATACACAGAGGAAGATATAAATTAGATGGCAACAGATTTGTTGCTAACAACATAGGATAGATTTCAAACTATGACCTGCTGCACAATGCTTTGTATCTCAGATGAGCAGTTCCCTTTTTCCTGTGTGTCAAGTCTAAAAGAAACCATAATAGTGGTATTTCTTCACCATAATATTATTTTCTTGAATTGTACGTCATTATCTAGACATAAATTGCCCTTTGCTACCATACCCTTAGCCAGATGTCTGTACCTATAAAAATGCTCTGGAAACAGCATCCAGCCAAGACATATATTGATAATGGACAATTCGTATGTGCATAATCAGATTGTAATAAAAGAAAAAAACCTCCACACCTCTAAGTAGTATGTGGATACTTTTAAATCTCCAAGGCCTAGTAGAGGACCAACAAGTCACTCAGTTGGCTTATTCCAACAAACCACTCTGTCAGCTTATTACTAGTCTTCATTTTCCATTACTGGATGAAAAGTTCTATGATGGTTGAAGTGTACACCTGCAATCTTTTCCATAAAATTTAGGAGACTGCAGAGATGTCTGCAGATTAAAATTGAAACATTATTGCAATAGGATAGTCCAAACACAGGCCAAGAAAACCCAACCAGCTGGTGTCCTTTTCCTGCCTCCTCTTCCACACCTCTGTCCACATAGGCTTATAAATATGTAATGAGAAAGCCATATGCTTTGTCAAGAAAAAAAAAAAAAAAAAACCAACAAAAAATTACGCTATGCCTGCATCTGTTTTGTACACACATAAGCAATGTGTATGCACATAATTAAAAACTGAGATTACACTTTCCATTTCAGTAGATTCACATGGATGACAGGAGATTGCTATTTCAAAGGTCAAAGAAATTCTTAACCATAGGGCTAAGAACATTTCAAAGTCTAACCATTAATTCCTTTTGTTAACATCTGCTTAACTAATACATTGCAAATGTGCTGAAGAAAGTTCCCTTTTCTAACAGCTCCACATTTTCTCCTCAGCCAAGGAGAAAGTCAGAAGATTACAGCATCTTCAAAGGCAATCAACAATAGCAAGCAACATCAGAGTCATTAGAGTCTTAGTTTGTCAAAAGTTAATGTCTTGTCAAAAGTTATATTGTGACATTTTGTTTTAAGAAGGAAAGTAATCTCAGTTTTTCACCCTCTGGCTGTATGATAAAGAATGCAAGACAAGAGCAAAAAAGATCTTTTTCAACTTTGCCGGTCTCCCTGAATTCTTGCAGCTAAAGCTGCTTTAACAATAGTCCTTTGATACACTAACCAATTAAAATTGAGTTATGCCATGGAAGTGATGTGCACCAGCTTTTTAAGAGCCTACAAAACTGAAGGCTCCAGTGCAAGAACAGTAGGATATTTTTTCCTAGTCACTTTAATGTCATTCTTCACTTTATGAAATTATCAATTGCTAACTCTTGTGTGAAGATACAATTCTTGCAATCCCATATGTGTTCACTACGGCTTCCGTATCTGCATCTACAGCTCACTTGACCCCTTGCTAGTACATCCTTAGTTCTGTCTCTCAAACATCTAGTTTACACTAATCCAGCCACTAAAATTGCAGCTCCTCACTCACCTCCCCTTGTGGAGCAACTCATTGTTACTATAGTATACTAAAAAAACCCAAAAGAAATGAAGAGCAAGAACAAAAAAAAGATCATTAAGCCTGTAGTGTTTGCATTTCAATAGGGAGACAAGCAAGACCCTCAAAATGACTACACTTTGTTCAGTATTCTTTTCCACCGCACTTTAACAGTAAAGCCTCTGGGCCATGCTTTCTCACAAAGGTATTCAGAGGATATCTATTCCCCCTTGTTTCATTAAGATCCCTCTTAATTAGTGTTATTTTAAAATATACACACAGGACCATTTTCATAAATTCAAGAGGACATCACGAGGCAAGTGCATGGTACAGTGAAAGCATTGTATCATAGCCAGTGTGAGAGCTCTGCTAGGAATGTCACCTTCATTTCTCCTGGCTAAAGAAGGGAGGTGCTGTAGGCTGACAGTACCTCCGGGGCCACGGCATCTTCCTGTGTTAGGTAACTCTGTGTCACAGAAGCTGCACCACCTCTGCTCCTAAGAAGGTTCATGGAAACAGCCTTGCTCTAGTTCGCCCCTAACAGCAAATACTGGTGCCTGAGAAAACAAGAGGCTTTCCCTTATTACTGTCAGCAGCACAGGACTTAGCCAAGGCCAGTGACTGAAGTACTCTGACACTATCCCACAGAGGACTGGAAAACCCAAGCAGGGTCAGAAGCTACCAGGCCATGGAGGTGAGGCCTTATGGCAGTGTGAAAGCATGGGGTAAATTGCCAATCTATGTCTTGTTCCAAGTTCAGCACCATAATTTCTAGGGCTCTATTACAGAAGAACTGACATACTAGAGCAAATGTTAAGTCCCCACCACATCAGTAGCTTGCCTTTGACAATATGTAAAAACCAGACACATTCAAAGGAAGCCCAATAAGCAAAATACACCCATGGAAGTCAATTTAAGAACGTCAGCTGGTGCCTTAGAGACGAAGGTCAGATTAAATCACAGAGCAAGTGAGATTTTTGATGGCTCTGATATTTGACTAGTGGGTAGTCTTTTCACAGAGAAATCTACAATATCTCTGAACCCTTTGTTGTTGATATCATCCTGTAGCAGTCAATTCCACAACCAAAGTACCACGGGAGCAGCATTTAGGAATTTTTTGGGTTCCAAGTGGCTTTCATATTGGTTCTCCACATGTTACAGAACAAGATGAAGAGAAGCTACAGATTGCCTTCTCTACCAAGTTTCACTATTTTGCATTCTGTTACCGTATTATTTATTCAACTCATGTCATTTCATTATTCAGCTTATTTCTATGACAAATTTAGTCCTCTAAGCAGTCTTCTCTGGCTCTTCGTACTTCTTGTACCTCCTTGAAGCAAAGAATAACAGAGCAAGATTTTCCCTTCAATCCCAAAAGTCCAGAAAGAAGAGAACCTTTCACCCATCCTGTCCCCATTACAGATGAAGCTCAAGCATGAGACAGCACTGCACAAAGACCAGCACAGCATCTCACTGTGACACATTCTCAGTCAACCATGAGCAGTTACAACTGCAATGCAAATAACCTCTGCAATTCACCACTCCAAAAGACTCAGAGAAAGACAACATGTTTGCTTTGAGCATAGACAAGTGATCCCTAGCAGTTTTTAAAGGCCAGCAGCTTAAAAAAAAAAAAAGCCAATTATGAGGTTAATCCATACCAAAATGGCATCAGACTGTTTCCTGGCTTTTCATGAGGTAAAGCTGCTTGGCTTCATTTGCTGACATCCACTGAAATACGGAGAACTTTTTCAAGGAATTGGACAGTTTTATATCAAGGTCATGTGACTGCCTCCCTGCTGAAGCCCATATATCAAAGCAGGCAGCTGCTAGCCTGAAAGCACAGCACAGCATCTATTTTCACGCAGGAATTACTGTGTCGCTTGGCAGAATTCTGTTCTATATTCAGGGGGTGACATAAACCACAGCAATGAACCCTGGAAGCTGAGTCTCTCTCTCTCTCCCTCCTGCACTGCAGTCAGAGGTGAAATACCAGCAAAACGAAACCTGTCCTGTGCCAGGGAACTGTATGCTGATCAAGCATTCTCTCAGCCTTTCTTGGTCCTTTAGTCCAATAAGGAAAGGCTGGGCGCAGCTTCATTAATAATTAAAACTAGATATGCATAAATTATGTTCGTGGAAATTACTGAGAGGTTAAGCTGAACAAATTGAGAAATAATCCTCTAGCAACATATTTCAAAATGCCATACTCAAAAATACTACAGTGCTAACATACCGTATGTTACTCTTTAATGATTCCCTCTGTCTGAGCTACAAACTTTTAAAAGGATTAAAACAAATTTATTTCTCAGTTCTAAATTGGCACAAGTCATAGAGATAAAGAAGAAAAAAATCAGATTTTTTTTTCAAAGAAAAGAGTTTTTGGCTTTTCTCATAATTTATTTTAAAAATTATACCCATCTCATAAAAAATGTACCTTTAAAATTGGGATATTGCCAAGGAGCTTAGGTTTAACATTCACTCTAGTAATAAAACTGACAGATTGAAGGAGAGGACAAAAATGAATTAAAGTGAACTACAATAAAGACAAATGGGAAACGATTCACAGTGATTATGCCTTTTTAATGCACAAAAACAGAAGAAGGGTTAACTGGCTTGGCAGATGTTCCACACAGATCTTATTGGCCAGACTGGGACTAAATTGAATACTGAATTTGAATGCCAAGATGATAATCTTCCCAAAATGGAAAACGGCACAGCAATCTCAGCTGATGACACATGTACAGAGTTTTTTCATTTACTCAAACATAAATCAATGCATCAGGCTAGACTATTTTTAAAATTTAAGGGAAATGTGTGACAAAATTGTTTTTCATTTCCTCTTTAGCAACCAAAAGGTAGAGAGCTTCTTGTTCTGACAGCCTGCTCACTAGCCAACATAAGCTGTGGCTGCAGGCTGATAGCTCAGCTTCCCAAATCCTGCAGCCGAAGTGACTCCCTAGGCATTCACGCCTGGAAATCTCAGTAAATATTTTACTTAAAAATCCATAGACGTGAAAATCAATTCAGCAGTGCAACTAAGCTTACACTTATTTATTGTACGAGTCTCTGTATATTGCTTTTGCCCTGACCTTTCATAACTAATTTATGTATTATTCGCTTTCTAGTCTTCATGTTTTGCCTTTCATAATGAAATGTGGCAAAAGACCTGTATTTAGAAATTCATGTTTTCATTTCTTTTTCCTTAAGCAAGTCTTTCTTGCCTTAAATTAAGCTAACTCCATGCTGAGAAATGCCAGTGAATGTGGGACTACAATAACACAACAAATTTAGAAAGGAGAGATGATATATGCACAGCTGAGAGGTCTATTCAGAACATGGAAGGCTTACTAAAGAAGAGGAAGGAAAATCTCATTTACCCGTTACTCAACAGAAACAGAATTAGGAATCCAGTTTGATCAGGCTGCTGCAGAGAAGTTTAAATTTAAGCTTTATTTTGTCCTACGGGGTGAAGAAAAAGGAAATAACAGCAATTTCTATCAAAAAAGTGGTAGACAATGTGTGCAGAAAACTTCAGAGCCATGATGACCTTGGTGACCTGAGAGTGAAAGAATTCTGTCATTCTGCAAAATGGGGGGAGGAATTGAGTATCAGTGGTTAATAAGTGAGTTCGAATACTGGGCACATTCTGAGATGCCTGTTTTTCCTAAGAAGTATTTTTTGACAGACAAAAAAATCCCAAGCAACCAAACCCTAAGCTAAGAATCCAGGATGCAAAAAAACTCCAACTAGTTAGAAGGACTGGGAATGTGTGTTCTTTTGGTTATATCCTTAGATATCCTGTTCTTTCCAGTACACAGTTAACTTTTAGCCAAAATTCAAGTGCCCACCCAAAACATTTTCCCAAGCAAGCCGCCAAGCTCTTCACTAATCCCATTGCCTGCTCTGGTCACCAGGGAGGAGAATGAGGGAGAAAGACACAATGGCACAGGCCTCTGTACCAGACTGTCTCTTATCTCCTCACCCCACGAATGTCTCACCCTTATCTCAGCATGGTACACACTGTTCACTAAAGGAGAGGAGCAGGGCAAAAGGAAAAAGCTTCTTTCAGCCTTTCTGTGAGCAACCTGTACAAGCCGTTTGTTTCAGCTTTGCCCAGGACTGTCTTTCACTCCCTAAAGCCCATTTCTGATGGTCTTGAGGCTCGTGCTGATGGTTCACTCAACTAATGGCTGCATTGTCACATGTGAAAAGCCACCAACTGACTCTGACATTTCAGCTTCTCCTCTGTCTTCACAATTGGATGGAACAAGGTCACCTGCACAGCCACCCCATTGAACAGTGACAGTGGAAAATACTCTGTTGAAGCACTCCTTCACCTAGGCTTCCTGTCTTTCCAGAGTTATAATCAGACAGACACCTGTCTATAATCAGACACCATACTCCATGTTTTGCTGGGACTCTGTTCACCCCCAAGCACTGTAGGTACATATAGCAATGACTGAAGTTAAACCTCTTCAGCAGCTGCAGAGGACACATTATCATCCACTTGGTTAAAACTCAGTCCAATTTATTTCTTTGAACAGCACCAAACAACTGCCTTTCAGACAGATGCTTCAGAAGGTCTTTACTATAGGGTTTAAATTACATATGATATATTCCCAATGAGCAGTGATGACAAGAAAAGAGAGAAGTCCCTTGCAGACCCTTTATCTTCCATTAAGAGAGTCAAAGGGACGTGCTTTAATAAAGAGAGCTTTCCCAGTTAAATTCCTGTGAATTATTTATGCTCTTCTCAGATGTTTAGGTACACATCCAGCCCTTAGATTACATATATGCATTATCAGCAAGTAATGGAGAATCACTCCTGCAGGGAACTGGAATTACAGCAGTCTAGTCAAGAAGAAAATGTAGAGCCACACAAGTACTGCTCTCCCCTCCTGAAGTGTTCACATTTGGAGCTTGCCTGCAATACAGAATAAAGTTTGTCCATAAAATACAATTTATGCACACAATTGTCATCATACTTCTACACCTGAAGTCATGGTAGACCTGTGAACACACACTGCCGGGGCACAAAGCCCTGTCTTTCATGTAAATGACCTTGCTTTCTTATAAAAACATAAGAAGTTCTACATTTGATTTTCTACCTGGTCCTTTTTCCATTTATCTTGAATAAGGAGATCCTAATGATGTGCTAAGCAACAAATTTATGTGCCCTTTGAAAAAGAAGTCATTCTAGGTATACTGTCACATACTGTATTTCTCTCCGTGTATCTGACTTGGACTAAGGCAGAAGTGCTGTCTTCCTCTAGATATACATCAGCAGCACTGGCACAACAAGCATAGAGTTCAGCAATCATACCAAAATACCACATCTTTTTTATCAAACCCTAGCAGTGAACACCCACTGATAGGACTGTAAAAGGAAACAACATGTGAAGAGAATTACAAATTGAAGAAGTAAAGAGGGAGAGAGCAGCTAAAGGAAACACTGGGAATAGGCTAAGTTCTCTCATGCTGCAATGGGCTTGACACAAGGAAAGAACAACCAAGTCTGGCCCCTTCATGCCAGGAAACATCCTGAGCTGTGAACAAATCAGTCAGCTACAGATGACAGCACACAGATATGGGTACAGGGAAGCAGATCACTAAAAACACACAGCTTTTACAAGTGCCAGAGCTCAGAACCTGAGCCAACTGACAAAATTGTGAAGGAGTCTGGGGGCTTGAAGCAGAGCTGTGAGACACCCAAATTGTGAAGCTAACATGAGTCACAACCCAGCAATCACTCCTCCCTTCCCAGCTTTTCAGTTCAAAAGCCAACCACAGGCTGAAATGAAACGTCGTTGTATTTGAACTATCAAACCAGTGATCAAGTATTGAGGATGCTGCATGCAGCTGTAGTGTATGGCGGATGTTTTCTTCTTATTAAGTTTTATGAGGCAGAAAAAAGAGATGTGTTTGATGTTTCCAGTATGAAAATGTAACCTAAAGGCATGCCAGCCAGTCCAAATTATTTCCCGGAGGAACAACCTCAAGAAAACAATGGGAAAAGGATCGTTTTGACCCCTTCCCTTCTCCTTCAATATTCTCAACCCCTTCCTCTTCCTCCTTTTATTTTCCCTCCTCTTTTTTTTTTAAACCACCCAAACCAGCTACTGCAGTCCTCCTACTACCTTATTATTGATTCTTACTGCTCTGTTGCACTTAGATTTTTCCATTTCCCTTCCTGAATACTTTACTACAAGCATGTTGCCTCAATGCTCTGTCCCCTCAACTCACATTATGTGACTGCTTTGCATAAGAGAGAATTAAACCACCTGTCTGATTACTGAGATAATTACCGAGTACGCAGGTACATGGGTTGTTAACAGTTCCCAGAAAAGGCAGAGGAGATCCCAAGTGCCAGGTCAAGGAAAGGGAAGAGAATTGCCACTAGGGAGTTGACAACTCCACCCTGGACAGAAAGGCTCCCTTGTGTCCCTCATCACAGACCTGGAGTTCCTTCTGAGAGCTACTAAACATATCCATGCTCTTCCCAGAGTGATGGTGAGTGTTCCTTAGCTGCTTTTATTCACTGGAGTTAGGAAAACGTGCTGCAACAGCTGCACTGGTAGAACAACCAGAACATAAATACTGTCAGTGTTTAGCAAGGCTGAAATTAAACTACCTTGGACTAACAGAGCTGAAGCAGAGTTCTACATGCACACTGAATCATGAGAGCTATTTAATTCCGAAGTGTGACATACCAGAGAGGGATTATTTTCTCTTCACCCACAAAGAAATAGTCTGAAACCTTATCTCTAAGAGCAGTCTTTTACATGCAGATGATGTTAAATGAGAACTTCCCATACTGGTAGCAGAAAAGGGGCAAAACACCTAGAAAGCTGCAGCATACTGTTGCGAATCACTTAAAAAACATCTGCCACAAATACAAAAAATAAAAAGACTCCTTTTATGATGCTAATACATTTTATGTGTATCTCTCTCCTCAGTCTTTTCTATTATATTCTATGGCACCAAAAGCTGGAAAAAAATAAAAAGGAAACTGGGAAAAAAAAAAAAGGTGCAAGACAACATCCTAGAGAGAGCTATTAAAAAGGAGTAAGAGGTTCATATGGAATTTGTAATACTAATAGCTAATTATTTTCTCAGTTTTCAAATTCCATCATGCAAAGAACACATTTACAGCTCATAAACACGATTAAAGAGATTTTCTCAAAATTCATAGCTGTCACAGATGGCAACAGTTATACCTTCCAGCCCAACTGCAACAGCTGGCTGTGTGAACTACAAACAGCTGGATGGAATCCACTTTCAAGACAAGCAGTAAAAACTAAGGACAACCACGCTACTGGTTTCTGAGAATCAAAAAGAATGCAGAGGAAAACATAAATCACAACAAAGCAAAACTGAACTATTTCAAAATATATCTTCTGAAGAGCTTCAGTCTATCATCTCAAAAAGATGCCATAAAATAGTATTTACAGAGTAGACAGAAACACATTTGTGCAGGACATACAGCACTAGTGCATTCAGTTATGTATCTGGGAGGAAGAGCACTCAGAATAAAATGCATCTGGGTCCATCACACCCAGCAAGAGTTATAGACCCCTACAAGATTTAATCTTATTTTAAGAAGATATATTTGCTATAATTAATGATGTTATTTTAATGTATTTGACTGCTGTCCTAACATCAGTAAATTAGATTTCAAGATAAAATTAGTTCTAACATTGATTCAATGTACTTAGTACTTGAGTACTAATATTCCTTTAGTCATTTAAGATAATAACTCATTACAACAGACAACAGAAACATGCTCACCAGGTTATTAAAAAATCAATTTGTCATACATCTCATATGACCACATCCTATGCAAGTTAAGTACTACAATCACAAGGTAAGAAGAGAGATTAAATTAAATTCATCAAGCGCTCTACTTTGTGCTGGTGCAGTTTTGGGTGCCTCAATATATGAAAGATATAATATGTTCAAAGGAGAGTCATCCTCAGATGGGTCTGGAGGTGAAGCTGTATGAGGAGAGGCTGAGGTCACTTGATCTCTTCAGTCTGGAGAAGACTGAGGGGAGACCTCACTGCAGTCTGCAACTTCCTCCAGCGGGGAAGGGAAGGGTAGATGACCTCTTTTCTGTGGTCACCAGCGACAGGACCCAAGGGAATGGCCTGAAGCTGTGTCAGGGGAGCTTTAGGTTGGGTACCAGGAAAAAGATTCTGCATCCAGATGGTGGTTGGGCAGTGGGACAGCTCCCCAGGGAAGTGGTCACAGCACCAAGCCCCACAGAGCCCAAGAAGAGCTTGAATCACGCTCTCAGGCACATGGTATGATTCTCAGAGCTGTCTTGTGCAGGGCCAGGAACTGGACTTGGTGATCCTTGTGGGTCCCTTCCAACTCAGGGATCATGGTATGATTCTATCTTCTATGACACTCATCTTTTCTTCATTATTTCCTAAACACTGCATTTAAATAAATAAATAACCACTGAAAATGCAATGTGCACTGGACTTTCATACACTGGAGTAAGTGTGCATTTCTCACACTCCTCTGCTTCCATTATAAGCAGGATTTGTCTAAGTTATCTGATAATTATTCAGCCAGCAAATTCAACTGCCTCTGGCAATGGCCAATCATATCTAGTTGAATATGAGCATATCCCTTACTGTGCAAAATTATCCCCAGCTGAAAAGTAGAGTAGCCAGAAAACATGCATTTGACAAGAAAACTCCAAACTTCTTTATCTTTGAAGGATGTTCATTAATAAATTTCAGAAGATGATGTCTCTTATCAAAGAAAGATAGTGTATGATGTATCTCAGCACAAAAGAAGGAATCTTATCCTGTACATCCTTAATTAGGATAATGAAGCCTTTGGGTTCAGTGGGACCACCTCTGCAAATAAAGACTCCTCAGGCAAAATGCAGGAATAAGTCCCACTCTCAGAACTCAAGTGTTTTTTTACATAACTCACATTGGTGAACTTCACAGGAAGGTCATAAAAAAACCTCAGTAACTTTACAGATAGCTGAATTTCCAGAATGCCAGGGGCCAGACCAGCTATTAACTCAGGACAACATTACTGCAATGCCAACTGTTAAGTGAATGCCAGCTTCCTGTAAAAAAGAGACAGTATTTTATTTTGTCTCCCTTACAATGCAGATTGTTTTCACAACAGTTGGATGCCAGAATCCTTTATCTAAAAAGGATTTCTAGGGTACAAGGCTATCCCCCATATGTTCAATCACTGTAGCATTGACTGCACTGTAACTAAAAAATGCTTGGTGCTTCCCACCCAACAGTGACAAGGGATATTTACAGTGATAGGATGTGTGGGAATGGCTCAAAGCTGCCTTTTGGGAGGCTCAGAATTGGCATTAGGAAGCATGACTTTACTGAGATGGAGGTCAGACAGTGGAACAGCCTTCCTGCAGAAGGTCGCCAATGCTTTAAGCCTGTCAGTGTTCAAGAAGCAATTTAGGCAATGGCCTCAACAACCTGCCTTAACTTCAGGTCAGTCCTCAAAAGGTCAGGCAGTTGGACCAGGCTGCTGTAGGTCCTTCCCAAGTGGAACACAGGCTGGAGTCCTATGCCTTCTTTTTTCCCACTGACACCAATCCCTTGTGCCCCATTTCTCATTCTGGAGCTCCCCCTGACAAGGAGAAAAAGTAACACATTTGAAAGAGGTGTAGTGGAAGATGCACTGCACCTCCAAATGGCTGCCAACATGCCTCCTGTCCCTGCTGCAGGACACTTGGCCTCAGATCCACACTGCTCCATGTTTCCTGAGCGCACTTGAAGTGTGCAATAACCTGAAACATGACAAGTCTCCAAATACAGAAGAGCACTTAAAGGACTCATAACTCCAAAATGATTCAATTCAAGCCTAAAACCCACACACATTTATAGTGTTACTCTCTGTTTCGTAACACGGACTTTAACTGCACATTTTACAAGTTTGTCCAGAACTGGATTAAAACGTCCTTTTCCCAGATGATTCTTCAGAACAGTAAAGCCAGGCTACATACTAAATACGTAAGTTAGAGGTACTGTATGGTATGGAAGCTGTCAAATAAATTTGCCATTCCGAATAGGTAATTTCAGGTACAACATGTAAGATAGCCTTCATACTGAATAACATAAGTCTGACTAAGCACAAATAATGCCATGCTGTTCTTATCCAAATCAGAAGCACTACAATTTAAGCCATTTATTGTCAGCCCATTAGCTTGAATTTAACTGATATGGGTATGCTCATCATTTTACAAGTGACTGTTTTACATTGATTATGCAATCAATGCAAGTTTTCTTGTGATTGAGAGTAATAAAAAACCTCATAACCTACAGTCTACACACTTAAGAAAAAACAGAAACTCAGATGAGATCAATGCCCAGTTTAAAGGATTAAAGATGTACCTATACCTCAGTGTACACGACACACAAACATACTAATCAGGATCAGGTCTGATGAATAGAAACACTGAAACTGATTTTACGTGCAGAAGTAACAAGCAGGTCTTGATATGCACAGATTGAGTTAAAATTAACACTGCTTGCTATGGCTCTCAAAAAGACTAGTTAATAAACTACCAAAGGAATATTTGCATGTCATTACAATCACTGTATTTTAGGAAGAATACTGCTGCAGAAGTGAGCAATTGAGATGACTTCATTTTGTCAATCTGTGTTGACGAAGTTGATTATTCAGACATGGCACTTGCAAGTCTGACAAACGAAAAGCAGGAAAATGCTGGAGATGAAACAGACTGAACAGAATGTAACAGGCTGACATCAAGAATCAATTTCAGATGGTACCTAGTTTAACCATAAGTTGAAATACAGACAGTATTTCTGAACTTCGTAAACAAAGTGAGTAAATTCACTCGCTTTAGACCAAGATCCTTTCTCTTCTCCATCACTAAAAAATATTTCATTTTTAATAAGCTTGCATGTTCTAAAACTTCATGACTTTCTCATCCTCTGCAGTGCTTAAGGTCTCAGGCAAAATATAGGAGTACAGCAAGACAGAAGAAATGAAGAGCAAATGATGGATTTGTAAGCATGAAGAATGTGTCAGCACTGGCAAAAGACACACCTGAGGAACAGATGGGTCTTTCAAGCCCCTGGTGACAGATGGAAGTAGCCAAGAACATCAGAGAGGGCTGATGGCACCTTTCAAACAGAGTAAATTAAAAAGTTTCTGATTAGTTTCCTACTGGGACTTGTCTCAATTTTCTTTTTTTTTTTTTTTTTACTTTTTTTAATAAAAAGAATTATAATTAAAAAACAGGAATCCTTTTATTGATTTATTGGTCTTTCAATCATTCCTTCAGAGCTGTCTGAAGTACAGCAGGAAGGAATGAAGCCACATTCCATTTGGAACACCTGCATTCAGAGAGAATGTTTTCACACAATTCTTATCTTGCTTTCGGGGGTTTTTTAATGTCCCTGCACAACTTGCCAATTTTAAGTGTGTTTACTGTTTGTCACTTTTTATTCTCAGTTCAGAATTTTTGCTGAGGCAATGCTTCAGTTGATAATTAAACAGTAAAAAAATCCCTGGGCCAACAGCATGCCATTATTTACACAGAAAAATGCACATTCCCCTCAAAAAGATGATAATTTTCCACTGCGAATCAACCTCCCCTTTCTCCCATACCCATCAAAAATGTCACTGACTTACCTCTAGACATGTTTACTCTATTAACCAATAAAATCCCTCCTTACTTTCCTCTCCCTCCTCTGAACTAACAGAGGGACACAAAATGGGGACTGGCTCTTTGAAAGGAAAAGCGATCATTACTGATTGCCACGCTTTGCATTCTGCTCTGTGTTCTCCCTGCACATTATCAAAGATGGGAAGCTGGCAGGCCAAGTGGAATGGTTCTCCAGGCGAGATCCAACCCTGAAAGCTGAAACAAAACTGGACACTAGATAAAGAGATTGCACATCAGCTCTGAAGATCATGTTTGAATTTTCAATTTATTTGGGGAATGAGAGGCGACTCATTTCACAGCAGAAGTTGCACACTTAGCAAGTAATTTGATACTATTTTTTATGTCTACATTTGGGACACTATTCAAAACCTCCCAAACTTCACAGCTTCTACAAAACATGATGTCCTGGGGAAAGGACAGATGTACCAGATGATGTTCTAGAAGCAAAAGCAGATGGAATAGCAAAGCAATAAATGTATTTTCATGGATATAGTTCACATGGTCAGAAGGGGGAAAACTTGCATCGATATTGAGACTATATAACCAGTTAATGGGAAGCATGTTCTCTGAACATTTTGGATGTTTTCCAAAATTTTCCCTGGAAACATGTATCCTCATCTAGTCAGAGTCACTGAGCTGGCTGTCCCTGCAACAATGTCATTAACAAGTGTGTAAAACATAAAAAGGGAATATCATAATTTATAGAATACAAGCAATATTGCTACTGCTGATGTGGGATGCAAAGCCTGCTTCCTATAACCTTCAGTATCATTGCATCCAGTTCCATCCCTAGAGAGATAAAGTAGCAATGGGTGTAGGACAGATTTAGGATTTTAAAATAATCTTATTCTTTCAATTTTACAGTCCCATTTGCCTGGCAGAATGCCACCAGAGTGTGCAATTTAATACAGTCATTGCTGTCACAAGACATACTAGATTGCTCTATCCATGGACTGTCTTCTATATATAACTGATAAGAGCCTGCATAATTAAGGTTGCATTTAGAAGTCTAAGCTATGTAACTAACAGCTCTTTGCAGTGTGCTTTCATTATATATGAAACTCAAGCTTCCCCCACAACAGTAGTTTTTCTCCTCCAATAATGTTTTGTTGTTGCATTTACAGTGATCTTCAGTGTTAACAAGGGCTCTAGATTTAAAACGTGGTGTAATTCCTTTGAACTTTTAATATTAAACTTCAGATGTTTTCTTCATATAGAAGAGAAACAGAATTTAATATGAGTGTTGAACAAGGAAAAGTCTGGGTATTATTGTTATTGCATCCTGGACTGTGAAGCAAGTGGAAAGAGCAAGCCTTTTCCTGAGATTCATCAAGGAGTCCATCCCACTTCCTACACAGCACAAAAAGAAGCTGTCAAAAGGAGGAATACCTGGAAAGCTACCAGTAAAAAGTGGATTTTGTGCACAGTTGTGGTACTTTTATTCCCAGAGGAAACCAATGCATCTAAATGTGACAGAAGACTTTCTCTTCCCAGGTAGTAAGAAACTAGTCGTAAGAACAAATTTTGAGATGACAAATACAGGAGGTACAACTGCATGTTCTGCCTATAATTCAGAGGGCTTTCTCCATCAAAGGAACTCTGATTTGTGTGCTCCATTTGTGCATTTGGGCAATAACCCACAAAATGACACAAAGCTATTTTGAACCATGAAAGCTAAACAGACTCAATTAATTTATAATCCCAACCTTAGAATAGTCCAATTTTCTTCCTGCTTGGCACAGGACAATGAAAGTAAGTTAGTTATTAAACATTCAGTACATCTTTTACAATCAGTGTTGTACAATCAGTTTCTAATCACAGTAGCTCTGCAGGAGAAACAGGCCACTTATCAGGTGATTAAGTAATTCACTAAAGGTATCTGTTTAATTAGAAATAACAGTTGCAGGATCTGAAGTATGCCACAGCTTTACCATTACCCAAGATTCTCTAGAGTAATGGTAGAGCATTATTTATTACATTCAGCAGCATTTCTTCTTCTGTTATTTCTAAGAAGTTGGCAATAAGCACAAAAAATACCCTGAAAATGAGCACTGGGTCTTCCAGGAAACTTCTGCAGCTACTGGAACAGAATTCAGTTCACAGGTTCTGCTTGATGGAGCATTTGAGTTATGCAAGAGCTTCACTTCCAGAGGCTTTCAGGATGAATTTTGGACAGGTTCTACTTTGCTCATTTTTAAATAATGTTAGGAATAGTCTATGAACCTCAGACAAGAATGGGCCATTCAAAGCAGTTGGAAGTCAAGTGAATTGAATTCTCCCTTCTGCAACTCTATTTATTGTCCAAGAGCTAATGAGACAGAGAAAGTTCTTCTTTTGCTTCCTCCCCCTGTCCCCAGGGGTAAATATGCAGTTTGAGTGTACAATAATAACCCCTGTAAGAAATTTGTGACTGTTGTCCAACCACTTTGCTTTCACTTCCTATGGCATAAATTCCTGCCATCACAGAAATTAAAGTACTTGATACTTAGAATAATATTAGAAGAGCACACAACACACTGTACCTTACAGCTGACTTACCACTGACATGAGTGCATGCTGAGACTTTAAAAAGATGTTAAAATGAGACATTTGTTATAAGTACCCAAGTAACCTCACCTGTAGATAGTGTAATTTGCCTTTACTTATCAATCTAGATACTCATATGGTTCCCTCACTGTGTTATTAAGGCATTGCACAGGCACCAACAAATTTTCCCAGGAAATACCCTTGGCAAAAGAAGCAGGATTATCTCCAGATGAGAAATGAAGAGCAGATATAGAAAGGAACATAGTGCACTGATGAAGGTCAGTCTGAAGCCTGAAACAGCCACTGAAAGTCTATGAAACAAGAATCAGACCAGAAGTCTCCCAAAATCACAGACTGGCTGTGACTCCTCCCATGCTTGTCCTTCCGTTCCAAAAGTCAAAAAGAAATGGTAACATGGCCTTTTGTCTCTCACACTTGAGAAAATGTTATTCCCTCTAACTGAAATAAATATAAAATGCTAAGAATGCTGAGATTTTCTGTGTCATGCAACTGCAAATACCTTAGTGTGCATTTATCCCCAATATTCATGGAAAAATGCTTATATGATAATGACCCTACCAATCCCTACTGCTGCTAGGGGTAGCTGTGAGAGATGAGTAACAGAGGCTATTTTCATCATACAGAAATAATTCTGCAGCAGCTCATACTGAGTTTATAGCATTTAGGAGCGAAGACGACATCAGTCTACAATTCAGGAGTTTGTTAAGAGCCCTTGCCCTGAATGATCAATTATCATCAGCTTTAAATCTAGGATGGGTGTATGTCAAACCTAGCTGCTTCCCAGCAAAATCTATGGAGATTATTTGAAGAAACATAGGGATGAGATGAATTCAAATCTAACAAAACAGTTGTATGCCTAAAACCATCCCTTTTTTTCTTTTTTCTTTTTTTTTTTTTTTTTGAAGGTGGGGAGGTAGGGAATCAATTATAATAAAAGGAGCATGTTTTCTTACAAAGCATTGCTTGCTTTTAGCTTCTGACCTTCACAGTAGCACAATGCTAATCCTTCCTGATTTTCATCCTGGACCACTAGGAAAAAACTCAATGCTCGCATTAGAAATTCCCCTACCACAAACAGCTTGATAACCCTAGGAATGACATTGGTAAGCAAGAGTATTTATAGCTTGGCTTTGATAGGAGTCTCTTTGGGAACATAAAACACAGACTTCATGGGTTTGTAGTGCTCCTAGCACTGCGAAACTACCAGGAAGCTTAAAAGTGTGAATTGACTATAAAAGCAAAGTAGATGGAAGCACAGATTTAGACTCAGAAAGGAGCTTCCTTGAAGCAGGAATTCTACGACCCATGGGGGTAATTTGCTTACTCTGTAATGCTGTCCACTCACAAGGACCAAATGGTCATTTCTGAATAACAATGCCCATATTCTGTACAGACCTAGATGCCTAGCACTTTCCTGGAGAGTATGAGAGCTTTTCTATATTTTTCACGCTTGATACAAAAGACATTTCTTTTGATCCAATCTACCGGAGTGCTTTATGGCTCACACACATGGAGGGCAGATCTATGGATGTGTGTTGAACAAGCCTCTCTGCACCATAACACATCACACGTTGCCTGCCTGAACAAATCTAATGGACTTTTTCTGAGTTCTTACCCCATCATCAAGCCTGGGAAAGTGCCTGAAGTGGACTCATCCTGTCCATAGAAAATCTGTCATCAGAAGGACTGTAGAAACAGCACAGGTGTCCATACAACTTGGAGGATGAAGAAATAAGCATGTCATTTAATAATCTGTGAGCTCCCAGCATCACACACTAGCTAGCTGCAAGCAGCACCGCTCAGGTGTGCCACTTCCCTTGAAGCAGCTCATTAATGATCAGAGGCACAATTAATGATTTTGAAGCAGCACAGGCTAAGGATGACATGGCTCAGGCTGTCCCAGGAAAGACACAGACTGAAGGAGTAGCTGAATGTCTCCCTCTTTCCCCATCAGACAGACCATCTTGAAAAAAATTCTGATCCATAATGGCAGAAAATCATCAGGACACCTCCATTTCCCACCGAAGAGAAATCAGCTTATGCAGGAGCTGCACCACAGCACAGTCAATGTGTGATCCTCTTACACCCTTGACAGTGCTGCAATCAGCCATTAAGCCACCCAGCCAACCCTCCCTAATAGCTCATAAATCAGCACCACAATTCCAACATCTGTTGTTGAGACAGCCGTGTAACTAATGGTAGCACTGAGATTAGAACCTGGTACTTCTCTGGGTCTTTCCTGCGCCAGAGAAGGCTTAAAGGGACATATATAAACCCTCTAAATGAGAACTAGACAGGTCAAAAAAGGACTTTATTTTACAGAGATGACAAAAATAATTCAGCTTGAAAATAATGCAGCTGTAAGGAAAACCAACACATCATCCCAGCAAACTTCCCATCAGGATGTTGTGCCTTACCAAAGCACAGCATATTGAACTATTTCTGAATGAGAACACAGAGTGGCATCTGCTGATTCCCAGCATCAAATCCTGCAAACAGCCTCCTTTTAGGATCACCCAATTCAGCCTCCACCATGCCCAACTCCAACACAGATGGCAAGACCAGCTCAGCCCACCATGATGTGATATAAGATTCCACAATCTGGTGCGACAAGAAACCGCTTTTCATTAAAGTTCTATAAATTTGCTCCAGTACGCTATTTTCCCACAAAACATCTCTGGATGATTTAAGCACCCCAAGAGTCCCCACATCACTTATTCCAACCATCTACTTCCTCTAGCAACTCTTCACCCTCATCTTCCCCTCTGGTATGCATCTAGAACAGATGCCAGACACAAAGGATCCTCTTTTCTCATCCTCTGACACTTTTCTATGTGGTTAGGATGAGATTTTCACCCTTATTTATCAACTCAGAGTCACCTTCAGCCTCTGTCCCTGCAATGGATGAACCCCTTACTGCATCCCTGTGGAGAACTGAGCACCCTAGACCCATTCCTTTCTTTCCATCATCAGCTGTGGAGAAACATTTATGAGCAGTAAACATTTCAGGTTTTTTAAACGTTCAGGAATTTACTACAAGGGTGATGGCACCAGAAAGAGAGCCTGTCTTTGCATCCCTTTTTTTGCCTCCTTTCTCACATACATGAACTCACTTAGAAGACAGAAGTGCTTTCTTTCCCCTATGTGCACCCTTTAATTAAGGCATGTTCATTTAATTTCTTATAGTACTCCACACATCCTTTTGATTCACTAGTGGATCACTACTACCATTTTATTAGCACTCCCCAGCAAGCCTTAAAAGGCTGCAAAACAGAACGATGCCATACTTTTGATGTAGATATTAAGTGTTACAGTCCCTTTCTGCACAAAGGTGGCTGCTGGCACACACTACATACTCCCATGAACTTGTTTATGTCCTTTATCTTTCTCTTCCACGACAGGCTCGTTGCATTCCTTTATTAAAGCCGTTCAGTTTTCCCAAGGGAAAAATGTAAAATACATTAAATGTGTAACTTCACCAGGATAATAAGACTTAAACTAAGCTAGTTTCAAGTCAATACTTCCATCCTCAGCTTCTGGCTTTAATTCTTAAGTCTACTACTAAGTGTCAACACTTGTACCCAGCTCTGGTGCTGATATTCAGTGGCCAGCAACTTGACTCTGGCCACATCATTTCAATTACACTTCCCATCCTTCTTACTCGTACAGTGCTTGTAATTCTCAAGCAGGGGAAGATACTCATTCTAAATTTTCTTACAGTAAAAGTGTCACAGTACCATGATGAAAGGTACTATGGAAGTGTAAAGTGATAGTAAAATGTTATTGATGTGTGTATGAAGATAGCGTCACCTGAACTTCCAAGAACATTTTCAGCCCTGGAGAGGACATCAGAACCAAGAAACAGTGCTGCAGGAAAACTAGCAAGGGTACAATGAAGGGTACAATAACAATAATAAATTTTTTCTATGATCAAGCTAGAACCCTTTTATTTTTTTTCCTCAAGTGCTAATGCAAAACAGTACTGGCATTTTTGCAGTTCTTGGCATTCATTAGTATTAAGAGTAGTAATCAAAGTGCTCTTTCCAACTGAATGAGACCAAAGAGAGAAATAAATTCTCGGATTGAAAAAAAAATAGCAAAACACTGACATACTCACTTAGCTCTAAGTTTATACATTTGACACTCATACAACTAACTTCCTAATCACCTAAAGAGAAAACTCCTTTATCTTTATAACAAAATAATTTCAGTTCTGTGCAGCAAAACTTCAATCTAACATTGAAGCCATATCACACATACATGCCTGCACATCTGTACAGCCAAACCGAGCAAACACCTCTTGCAGCTAAAAAGTAACTTACATCTTTCACATTTTTGCAAAGTGGAGGTGTGTCGAAACACAGCTGGGCAAATTGATTCTGGAATCAGGCCAAACCTGAAATTAAATGCTTTGTGACAGCTGTCACTATTTGTCTGTCACGCATCAGAGAACATCAGGCCATACCATGACTTCAGCTGAAGAACATACTTCCTTTTGTCTAAACTACTGACTGGTTCAGTGCTCTCAGCACAACTCTTGTGCACATTTCTTATACCTTTAATTGGTACCTGGCAGGACATAACACATGAAATTCCACTTGCTTCTTTTCTCCTAGGAAAATATAAACAATCATAGGGTCTCAGCCAACTTTAAGCTTTGCCACGCAAAATGCAACAGTGCAACTCAGTCTTCAGACACTCAGCAGCCACTCCAGAGCCCTTCCACTACTTCTAAGGATTTGTAGTCACCACTGTTTGTTAGTCTACCAAAAGAAGACCCACAAACACCTCTGGAGAACATATGACTGCACATTCTCATTGCTTGTACAGTAAACTTTCTCCAATTTGCAAACCAGGCAAATAAAAACCACTTCAGTCAAAGACCCTCCATTATACTGAGCAACTTGCTCTGTTAGTAGGCAATGTGCCAGTTGTAGGGAAAGCTTGGGAATATGTTGATGTACACATACCAAATACAACTGATCATATTTCTCCACAGGACAGTTGCTAAAATGGCGAATTCAAGGAAGATGGGACCAAATGTTAAAGTTATCACACAACACAAAACATTACATCCTAAGGAGTCTCAACATGACCAAATATTTTATACTTTAAAACAAAATAGGCAGCAGATACTTGGAGACAGACATCTGAAGAACTGCCTCTGGAGAACAGATAAACACCATATGGGTCATAAGCAGAATGCTGTTGCAATATTGTTAATTGAGATAACTCAGCCTGATGTTTTTCCTCCCTTTTTCCACAGGACCCAGCTAAGAACTATACTGTAAAATTTTGATCAAATTATCTAGGAAATGGACATGGAATTTAGCTGTAACAGCTTGTGTTTGTGCCAAATATTGCTGCTATAGCACAGTTCTCTTGTTAATGTCTTTAAACTATGAGCACGCTGCAATTACCCTGCATTGATTTTAAACATAGACTTAGCGCAGTAACGTCTCCAATTTGTAAGCAAAACATCAGCACTATAAATCAAACTGTTAAAGCCACTGTTTGAGCCAAATATGAGCAAATTAACAGAGAACAAGTATGGAGATCTGTCCTTAGATTTCTACACAATAAATCTGTGGACTTTGGCACCCATTGCTTTGTGGTTTATATCAACCACATGGTGGAGGAACACAATTGCTGAATGACAGCAGCTTTATTGCTGTGTCCCTCACTGCTAGCCCATATACACAGAGCTGAAGATGACTTGCAGGTTCTTCCTTCTGCAAGGTTAAGAAGAGCAGACACAAGAAAGCCATTTGCTTGACAGTACAAGCCTTTCACATGCAGCCTTACAGTGGAAGTGGTGTCAGAATCCCCAAACACTGTGCCATGAGAGAATGCCAAAAGAGCAGGACGTTGAATGAGCAAGTGATAATTACTTGATATAAGATTTTATTAGATCAATATCTCTGTGTAATGTAACAAAACACTTCATAACAGCACAGATGCACTGCCAGGGCAATGAAACTTGAGAGATTCATTATATTTAGAAGTTTTTTGCTAAGAAGACTAGAGATATTTTAAGGGTAAACTTGTGATGCATAGAATAGCACACACCTAAGAAACAGGCGATGAAGTCAGAAAATAATTCCAATTAAAATTAGGTTCTGACACTTTATCATCCACACCTGAGCAAATGTGTCCAGCACAAAATGAAAGGTTTATTTTTAAACCCGCCAGCTCCCAAAATGACACCATGGTTCTAAGAGATGTGCAAGCTTCCTGATTTTTGCCTTATCCATAACAGAGGTATCAAAAATTCTCTTGTCTGTGATGTACACAGCTGAAGAGAACCCCAGCACTGCACTGGATCTGCCTGGACACTCCATAGACACTGAAACATCTCAAAGTTGCCTCTGGTGCACTCAAATGTGTGGCAAACACACAGCCATGGGTGGGAGCATAGGCAGCCACTCAGACAAACCCCTGCTCAGAGGGAAGAAAGAAAAGAAAATAAAAAAGAAAGAAAGCAGGGGGAAAATACATTTCTTCTGAGTGTCAGTACCAGAGAAAGAAGCTGTTGTTGCTGCACTCTAACCAGGCAATGACTGCAAGGCACTTAATTTTCCAATTAATTAGATCCTAACTCTAAATGTAGAAGTAATTGATGTGTCAACACAGACAAATGAAACAACTCTCTACATAAAAGCAAGGACGTTGTATCTACCCCTCAGTACTGGATGACGGATTCTATGATTTTTTGCAGAGAATTGCGTCAGTGAGAGGCAATGTCACTGCAGCTCAGCAGCCATGTAGTGGCATATTTATTATATAAGGTGCCTCCATATCATTCCACGCTTTCAGCAGGCAACACATCCCTGCAAACTCACCACCTCTTTTCTTCAATGGTAAAATATCCCTTATCGCATTTTCAACATGCGGTTCACCTAAGTATTCACTGACACACTTATCTTCCAAACACTATTTGCTTTCTTTTGTCAAACACACTGTGAGACATCAATTCAACACGTAAAACAGCAAAAAAAGATGCCTGATCTTCTTTTAAAAGCTCTCTGAAAAATAGCAGCCAACTGCCCCCAGTTGGATTGACTGTCACCAAACAAGACTTAAAGCACTGAGAACCTAACACACACCAATAAACCCGCTGCTTTCCCTTAATTTCCCTTTTGCCTGGGCATCACCCACTGCCATTTCTTAACTACAGCCCTTATGGGGCCAGGGATGTTTTCTTTGCCTTCATTTATATCAGCACTGCAACAGGAGACTTACTGGGTTCTACCAAGCCTTACTGAAGTAATAAAGCTGGCAGAAAAAGGCACAGGGAAGACAAAGCAGGAGTTAGTTGGGAAGCTTTCATAACACCAGAGCAATTCCTCCCTGGCTTTTTTTTCTTTTTCTTCTGTAAACACACACCCACATGTGTGTGCACACAAACACAGAGTTAGCAAGCACTATCAAGAATTGTTGTCAGCCTTTTTGTAATGATAGTCTCTTTTTTTTCTTTTTATCTAACTAAATTACTGGTTCCAGGGAGGAAGCTTTTGACTAGCTTCTAAACTGCCTGATGGGAAGTTGAAAACTCACTGGCAACCGAGGCATTAAAAACAAAACTACTCCCAAACCCTTCACTAAGCCATGCAGCTGTTACAGGTCACTGTGCTCTACAATATTCCAGTTCAGAATACCTGAGTTCCTATCATTCCACTACCTTGCTCATGTATCACTGCTAATCTCCCTTTGAAAGAAAAATGTATCAACAGGATACCAGAAATTCAGTAATAACCTGGGGAGGCAAGTTCTATCTAAGTTAAATGAGGGTTTTAAGAAAGTCAATTAACAAATGCTTTTTGCTTTACCCATTTAGTGTGTGTGGGCATTAAAGCAAGGCACCATCCAGTCCTTCAGCATTTGAACTATAAATGTTAGCATGCAGGAATGGGAAGGAGCCAGATGGCTCCAGGGATGACAGGCTGGTCAAGGGATATTCCGTCTTTCACCTTATCTAGGTCAACAGTTTGAAACAGACTGAAAAAATCCCCAGTAGACAGGAAAGGACCTGTCGGCCCATCCCAGTCCCCATGTTGCTCACAGTAACTGGCAACTTTTCTAACATCTAATCAGCAACATCAGGGGATGGACAAGGACAGGGATCACCTCAACCAGTTCTCTCTGCAACACCACCACCAGGATGATACATAAAGGTGTAGGAAGCTTGCTTGATAGAACCCAAATTCCTCTGTTCTGCAGCTAAAGGACGCCTGCTTACACTAAAGATAACAGACAGTTAACTTTTCACTGATTATGAAAGCTTCAGCACAGAGGAACAGAAGGGAATTGCCATTTCAAGGAGGTAAAAAAATTAGCTCAGCCCATTCCCCCGGCAACACTGTCTTACTCAAATGTTTTCTGCTCTAACACACAGCACCCGAGACAGATGAAAGGCTGATTCAAGTCAGTTCTAACTTCAGCTCTTTCTGAAATTGTATAAAAGCTCGTCCTCCTCTCAAGTTGTTTAAATACCAGGAAACATTACTTTAGCTCTGTGAAATGCTGGCTGAGGGACGAACACGCTTCCAGATTCCATGACTTTGACTCCTCTCTGTGCCTACCTCACATACAGGAGGGGTTACACAGTGGTTATTACAAACTCTGATTAAAAACCCTTTCTCTGGGCATACATCACAGCAGGCTTAAATGAGTATGAATGACAGCAAATTCCATAAGAACCCATATCTACAACACCTAGGGGGAAAGTTCCTTCTTTATCTGCTTCACTACCAACTTTGAAAGACCCCTTGCTGCAGAATTGCCAGTCACAGGTGTCACAACCCTACATGCAGCAAAATTGTGGTTTCTGACTTTATCCGAGCATTACAGAGCAGAAAACAAGATAAAAACAGCAGCGTTCCAGAGCCCACTTCTCTAACACACAGTGGGGCTGGCTTTGCATGTTTATGGACCCCATAACTTCCAGATGTCAAATTCAGCAGCACCCCAAATATGCTAGCTCACTCCCTTCTGCAGGCAAGGACTGGATCAGCCAGCAGCCTGCTTCTGGCTGCATGATTAAATCCAGGCACTAGCTCATCTCAAAGTATTTCAGAGCTACAGAGTAGCTGTCCTAAAGCATATGCTTTAGACACTGGGCAACTGAGTTCCTTCCTAATAATAGAAAGTCTTCCAGAGAGAGCAGTAACAAGCACATCTTATTTAGCGAAGGATACAGTGGACAGTTCTGGCTTGCAATAAATTTTATCTCCCTGTTAATTCAGGTATAGTCAAAAGTGCACACAATTGGAGACAGCAGTCGAAGCAGCTTATGATATAGCTGAACATATTCAGAAATGTATGTAAAATTTAATCTCTGTTTAGAGACTCACTTCAAGATGCTGCTAACGTGTAAGACAGACAAGCGCTACACCTGGCATTCTCCATTTTATACATCTCTAATCTCTACACATCCATCTCTACACATTATCCACTCTATACATCTCTGGTATTCGCTGTACATCTCTATTCCCTGGCATTCTTCTAGTCAGCATGAAAGGTGCTGACTAAGCATCTGTTCCTTTTGTGAAACAGATTTCAAAAGTAACACGGCACAGGTGATGGTCTGTTTAAAAATCAAACCCTGGCTCTGGTAGGCTTCTGTAAGAAATTTTGCTGTGTGGGGAGAAGGAAAGAACAAGTTCTATTTTACTGGCCTTTCTGTTAGTTTGCATGCAATGGTACCCATGATGGGCAAAGCACTGCTCTAATGCCTGAGGAAACAGAACTCTGGCCCCCAAAACCTCCACATGAAACAGGATCTCATTTCACAGAACAACTAAGAACAACCAGGAAGCATTTCAAGAGAGTGCTGCAGTTAGTTGATAAAATCTGCTTTGCAGTATATTGCCTTACTCTCTCCCCCACAGCTAAAATTTGCTCCTTGCCATTACAAGCAGGACAATGCTATTGACTCTCTTAATTCTCTTTTTTTGTATTAACTCCCTCACTCCGAACACCCCTTTCAGCCCTCTCGATAAATGGATCGATGGGAACAGAAGACAGCCAAGTGCTGAGTCATCACTCATCACCCACTGAGAATACAATGAGCTGAGCACAATCAGTCAATGGAAGGACTTATTCTTAGAAGTCTTCCAGTTGTTACTATAAGAGAAGTTTCTTTCACTTCCATCCTGCTATTAAAATGGCCCAGCTACTTGCTTTCCAAATGGACACTTAGACTTTTACTCTTGACACCTTTTGTTTACAGTCACGTGCCTCTAAAACTCTTATTTAATACCATAAAAACCAATCAAACACACTAAAAAAACCCACAAACAACCAAAAAAAACCCCTCACAATGATATTTTGTATTAATTAATATATTCTGGATTATTTTTCTGTCTTCAGTTCTGCCCTTAGAGATTTTACTCCTGTTTTCAAGCTTTTCTGCCAGGGCTAATGCTCTGTCTAGCATTTTGGTTTTTTTTCTTTTCAGCTAGTATTTTAACCATCACATTACTCTGGGTTCAAGACCTTAAGGTAACTGGAGAATTAAGGTCACGATATTTGGCAATATTGAAATCTTTCCATTTCTAACTCCTACAGTGCTGTTATCATTTGCTGATAAAATCATCCCACTACTGGTTTCAAACAGACCTTAAATCTAGTTAAGGAAGGTAACATCAACAGATGTTTCTTATCTACCCATACAGTGCTGGCACACACTAAAAAAAAAGAGCTGCTACACAAAGAGAAGGAATTTATTTCAGATCAAGAAGCCAGAACACCAAAACGCTAATGCTGTTGAAACAAACAGCACAAAATGACAATTCATTATTTCATGGGTTTAATAGAAATTGATTTTTTTTCATAACTTTGAGAGACTCTTCATCTTTTAATTTAGTCAGAAGACTATGAGCAGGTTCAAACATGAACCAACCAAACTCCTTTGTTTATAAGGACTCATCTCTCCTGCTCTTTTTCCATTCCCCACCATCTCTGTTCACTGAGCATTGTAAGCATTACAACACAAGACATCCTTCTAAAAGTTTAAAACCTAACATTTCCAGAACACAAAAACGTGGAGAGTTGTTCTCTTGGGTGGTCATGTTCAGCTGCTCAGTAATGGGGTAGCTCAGGATTCAGAACTCAGGATAAGAATCATAAAGAAAAAAACAAAATCAGATCCTGGGTAGCTGAAGCAGTGAAAATACGCTGGTTTGCCTCTTATCCAAAGGAAATAAGCCCATCATCTGCTAGGATGGTTCATCTCTGCAAGAACATAGTTAAATAAAACATAAAACTTACTTCCACTCAGCAGTCAAAAAGCAAATGTAGACCTGTGCATTTTGTCAGCAGACTGGGTTTTGACACAAAAAAAAGAACACTAAGAAAATTGTGCTGAGCTCTCCTAATTCAGAACAAGTACTGCAATGAGCAAAGAATTACTCTGTTCCTGAGGCTAGGCTATTTCAAATGCCACTTGTACTCACAATAGGTATGGGGGCCATGAGAAACCAGTGGGGAAGAGATCTTACAGTTCCCTCACAGCTGGACCATGTGCAGGCCAGCTTCTGTAGTTTGCACAAAATGGCAAAACATTTTGCTTTTTATATTTGGTTGCTCAAAGATAAGCAATTACCAAGTTATGCAGGGAATGACTGAATGAAAAATCCACACTTGCAGGGATAGTTTACATAAACTAACACAGTAAAAAGTAACTATACCCTAAGACACTAACATAAACAACAGATGTGTTTATGGCAAGTGTTCCCCAATATCCCAAACAAATAGTGAGATCTCCACAGTAGCTGGAAGAGAGCCATTCGAGAGCCAGATGGTTTGAGGAACAGTCCAGAGTTCTCTACTTGGGACATTTTCAATCACATTATATTCTTTTAAACACTAATCCATAGCTAGCAACCCTCTTTGCTTTCAAATACAGAGGAAAAGCTGTCCCACCTAAGCTGCCTACCATTCTCAGTAGCAGCAGGGTAGCTGAACTGACCACAGCAAGCACCAGTGACCCGAGCGCTATTCCGCCCCAAGGATTCACACAGTGCCCAGTGGGAAATGAATGAAGAGGCCAAGGTATTCCCCAAAGCATCTTAAACTCTGGAACAAAGTACTGTTCTCCCTTCTGTAACCACAAACACTGTTCCACACTCAGCCCAAGCTATGCAGAACTGGGCACCAGGAACTTTGACCCAGAGACCAAGCAAAGATTATGAATCCCAGCTTGTTCCACAGTAAGCAAAATGGCACTGATAATCACAGAGAATTTTGCCTCAGTCAGCCACTCACTTGAACACCAGTGTGCCCAACCTGCCAATCTCAGCTTTGCTGTACCAGTTTCCCCATCTTCTTTGGCCTAGAAGCTCCCATCTCTTCTACACTTATTTTCCCTTCCTATACCTTGTGAATTAACTCACCACCTCCAGAATGAATTCCACTCCAGTTTCACCAGCAAATGTCACCCCATCAATCACTCTGCTTGCACATTTTTATCCCTCTACCTTCCTCATTTTCCATGTGTGTGAACTCCCAAAACAGACCCTACCTTTAACTCTGAATCTACAACAAACCACAAACAACAAGGCCCATGTCTCTAGGAGTCTCTATACATTCTACTGACATTTACATTAAGGCTTCTTTTCTCAAGCTGTGTTACTTGGTCAAATAAAGGTATCATCTCTTCCTACAAACCTCAGCACAACAATAAGAGGACAATAATAATGGTGCCAAAAGCAAGAGCTGCAGCACTGTGTAAGAGCCACGTTATGAGTGCAAGTTACAGCAGGGAAAATACCTAACTGTGACACCACTGCTTGAGACATGGATTGAAGAATAGTATGCCCACTCGGACGTGATGCGGAATTTAAGAAGGCACAACATAATTACTGGAGCTGGTCTTGGCTAGGAGGCCAGGATTAGCACTCCAACACTTCTGAAAAGTGGCCAGGAAGGCTGTTTCGCCTCTCATCCAAAGGAAATAAAACCATCATCTGCTAGATGGCCCCCAAACACAATTTGAGGCATCATTTTTACACAGATTTGACAAGTGTCTTTACTGACACACCTGAGTGATTTGCAGCATCAATGCATCCCTTAGCAGTGCACTGGACCAGTATCAACCCAGAAAACCAAGTGCTCTTCCCTGTCTCATAAATAACACACCCTTAGCTATCATAGATTTTCTGTAGATTTTTCAGCCAGTTACACAGAGACATTAAAGGAAACAGTGACCTAATTCTGACACCGTGGTTTCATAATGTAAAGATAACCTAATTCTTCAGTAGTCCCAAAACTCCTCTTCCTGATAAATGACCTTCTCCCTAGAGTATTTAATATTGCTTTCAGCAATTAGAGGACTGAACAGAATATGCAAACTGAAAATTAAAAAGCCTTGCTTTTCCTTTAGATCAAGTTAGGATGATGGGCACAAACACAGAAAAACAGAAATGAATTTTATTGATGTGCTGCTCTGTATCCTAAGATATGGGCAATCAGATCTCTTGCTTCAGTGAGTACTGAGATCAGGGGTCATGAAGGGAAGTTGTTTACCCCCACAATACAATACTATTGCTTCAGTGCATAGAAGTTCCCTTTCATTTTCTTAAGCATCAACAGGTATGGGCTCTAAACAGATCAAGAAATGTGTTGGTACAACAGTTCCAATTAGAGTTACCAAAGACCATGGCCAAAGACATTCAATAAACAGCAATATGACAGATTCCTACCATACTATTAATCTGATAAAAAATAGTTTACATAATCAGTTTAAAATATCTTAGCCCCCAATTCAACAGAAAACTGCACTGAAAAGCAAAAAATAGGCAAATCACCCAGGATACAGATTAGCTTAGCATGACTTACCCTTATGCATGGCCTGAAAAAGTGGAGGAGGATAAGACAGAGACTGGTCATGAACTTTTCAGGAAACAGGCTAACTGGATGGGTCAATTAACAACACTTAGTGAAGTAGCTAAGAGCTTCTCTGCAGTACCATGCCAGGTCTGGAGAATCAGCTTTCTCAGAGGAATGCTTTTACTTCAGTAAGGAAGTTCAACAGATGAAGCTAAGTTTTACCTTCCATTGCTCTTGCATTACCATCAGTGCAAGAAAGGTCTAACTTCTCCTGGAGCAAAATCTTGTAATGAGTACACACCCCTGCACACAGAATCTTCACATACAAACACAACCATGTTGCTATTTGCAAGCATCATTAAAATAGTTCAATAATTTAATTTTACTTCTCAAAAACACTAATGCTAATGCTAATGAATACTATATTAAAATTATGGCCATCTGCCTTTTTGGATCGCTTTCCAGACAAAATGCTTGCTGAGGATTCACTCTTCACTTCTGCAGTCTTCACCCCTTTTGAAGGCCACACGACAGCCTCATGTTACATCATCTGTGAAATTCACTGCCCAAAACTCGATGCACTTACTTTGAGAATTCGTGGCTTCCCAAGACTTCATTCCAATGACATCAATTGCATAAATCCCCATGAAGCATAAAAGCAGAAGGGTAAGTCCCCCACCCTGGCCTAAGAACCTCTAACAAAATGGTCACTGAAGCAAGAAAACTACATGAAATAAATAAAGTGTCCAGGCTTCAGTATGAGGACTTGGGTCAGCTTAGACAGAACGCATTTTTGGGAAGCATGCGGAGGGAAACTTCCTTTCATAAGGACAACTCAGCTACTAAGAGCAACAGGATGAAACTTCCAAGGCCCTCCTGGCTAACATCTATTAATATTTTATCAGTGAGCAGCATCTTCACTGAAAGGTACACACTTTGTCCTTTTTCTCTCCTTCACAAGTACTCACCTCTAACAGATGGTCAGTTTACATGTGGTAATGATCCACTGTAATTAAAAACCCCATTCTCATTAGCCATCCTCCAAGAATACGACAGCTCTGGCTCACTTTTTCTGATGAGTATGTGTTTTGTTTAATGATAAACAGCAGCCAGGAGAATAAGAAATACAGTAAATTTTTACACTGGGGATGAGTGGAGGGGTTGAATTGCAGATTCCTAAAAGACAGTCAAAGACCATTCACTAAGGCTGAGAATGCCAAGTTTGAGGGTCAAGACAGACCGTAGTAATCCGCATGTGAAGTTTAGCTGTCTTTTAGAAGGATTCACTGAGTGTAATTCATATTCCCTTTGCCGTTCAAGTCCTTTTCTCATTTCAAGTGAAATCAACATTTACAATCAACTCTTCCACCATAATCACAGAACACAATAATCACGAACTCTGTTTTCTGTAAAGACACAGATTTATTGCTTCCCCTTCCTGCAATTCCTCTCCTCCTCTCCAGTTGGGAAAGCCACAGGGCCAACACAGACATATATTTTTCGAGAATCATTACCTTCCCACCGACTCTACAGATCATTTTGGATTCAGTGTCACTCAGAAAGGAGACCTTGTGGACTACTGACAGTGTCTGCAGAATTACTGACTCGAAAAATCTGTAACACCCGAGAAAGACCATCATCATCTAGAGGTCCTAAGGGGAGGAAGAACAGCCTTGCAGACAAGACCTTTAATCAAACCTCTGCAGATACAGGTTCAATTCTTAGTTCTTCCATAAATCACTCTCTAACACTCACCATCTGTAAATATACAGGGAGAAGCATTTCCCACTTCAGATCACAAACACTCAGCTGCTGGGAGCACCTTTTACTGTCTTTTAATTCAGAATCTCATCAAGCAGAACCTCAGTTGCTGAGTGGTGTCCCTGAGATGGTACTTCTGCATATAACAGCCCAGGCAGAGCCCCACGGTGCTCCACACTAGGTTATCTGCAGGGTCCCAGGAGGAACAGAAGAGCCACAGAGACAGACAGAACAGTACAAGTTAAAGCATCCTCCCAGGACTCATTTCTTGGCTGGCAGGTACATACTATGTACCAGGGCTTAAGACCGGTTTCTTTAGTCCCTGCAGCTCCTCTACCAATTTTTCACTTACTTCAAACTTCCCACGAGCCTAGCAAAAACCTGACTGCAAGTCAGTAAAAAGCAGGTATTTTCTAGTGCCAGATCTGACTCCTGGATAGAAAATTATAATTACCAAGAAAAAATTATTTCACATGGCAGTGATGACACATAATACCTCTTACAGGGAGCTCTATTTTCCACTTCAAGCAAATAGATTTTCTGTCCTGACCATCAAAAATTTAAACCACTCATACTCCCCAGTGTTTTGCATTGAGCATGGCTCGTTTCCAAAAGTCAAAGTCAAAAAGCAGTAGAGAGGTCCAGTGTTACATTACATCTCAATTTTTTCTGCATCACTCATGTTTGGTTTGCAGTTTTCAAATACAGTTTTACGTGGTAGTTTTTCTGCTGACTCTGAATCCTGAATTATCAGCCCTGGGTTTTAGAGACAAACTGAGCTATTTTCTTCTGTCACATTTTCACTAATAGCAATACTTTCACAGGCAAGTTCTGCTCTACTGTGCAGGGCTCACTGACTGAACAAAGTCACTGTTTCTGTGAATCAGAAGCAGATCTGCTTCTGGGCTGGAGAAGCACCAGAAGGACAAAAAGTTAAAAGCTCTCCAAGTTACCTCAGTCAATAAAATCAATAGATGTGACTACGTGCATCACAGGTGGCCAGCTTAGAGCATTTGAGCCACATAGGGAGTGCAGGTAACACTCATGGGTCAGCCTCACCTGACCACATTACCAGGGTAGCCTCATGCAGCAACTAAGCACAGGGACCTGTAAAAAGCTGTTGTCACCTCACTCTCCTGAATTACTCATAGAAATCACCTTCCCCAGAGCTCTCCTAAATATGAGGTATGTACCCTATGGCATTCTGCTGCTGAGAATTTTAATGCATGTCTCATAGGGTTGGGAGAGCTGGACACCAACAAGATGCAAATGGCTTCATTAAGTATCACTTTTATACAGCTCTTGGACCACATACAGCATAGCTAATACAATGTCACCTCATCTGCCTGCCACTTCAGAGGTCATTACAACTACATGAAAAAATAAACAAGGACAAAAAAGCAGAGAGATGATCTAGAGCAGACAGGGGGTCTGACTAGAAGAGAACTACACAGTGCTGATCTCAGGTCTCGCACATCCTCCTGCATGGCCCTGTTAAGACAGTCAAACCCTCAGGTGTCTCAGGTGCCTTGTAATCCTTAATAAAGGGTTTTCAAATTTGAAGAAGAAGGGTGTCTTAATACCCCTTGTCCCTATCTTCACCTTGGATTTTTGTTAGTTTCCCTGTCAGGAGCACAGGGAAGTATTAGGCTCCTCATTGTAGCAGGATGCTCTGCCTGGAGTGGGGGGAAACCAGCTTGAACATTTTTATTTGCAAAGCTATCGGGATGAATGGAGAAAGGGGTGCCACGCTGGTTTTAGTGTTGAAGAATGCTGAAACCAGCCAGACTCATCAACCCCAAAGTTAAACATTCTGAGGAAGAAAAAATACCTGATAAAGCACCTGATAAAGGAATCAAGAAGTGATACTACTTAAAACTTAAATAAAGACGCTGAGCTGGCACAGCTGGCCTGGAGACATAGGACTGACAGTCAATCACTTTATACTATTAAAATCCATGCTCCTTCTCCAAGAATGCTAACATGCTCCTTCTCCAAGCATGTGTGTGGAAATTCCTCCCTTGAGTGGGGATGCTCCTCAAGGTTACTCCTCAAGGCTTAGCAAAAGAGATTTCCCCAGAGTCATCAGCATAGGTGAGTAACATCAATCTCTACTTAATAATTGGTTTTGCTAGCTTAATATAATTGCTTCAACGTTGCTCCAAAAATAGTACGCTATACTAGTAGTTATAGCTAC
Source organism: Rhipidura dahli (assembly GCA_013399225.1). Taxonomy (NCBI): domain Eukaryota; kingdom Metazoa; phylum Chordata; class Aves; order Passeriformes; family Rhipiduridae; genus Rhipidura; species Rhipidura dahli. Next base: position 39,016 of record VXAC01000604.1, on the reverse strand, counting down.
CTATCCTGATTAAGATCTTTTAGTCTGATCATTATAAGTATCATGATAAGTTGAAATAAATCATTTATTTGATAGATAGATAGATAGGTAGGTAGGTAGATAGATAGATAGATAGATAGATAGATAGATAGACAGACAGACAGACAGATAGATAGATAGATAGATAGATAGATAGATAGATAGATAGATAGATAGATAGATAGATAGATAGATAGATATTTGGGTTGCCATCCTTAATCCTGCAGGACAAAGTTCTACAAAGGTTCAATTACACCTACATAATCCTTTAAAGATAAACTCCTGGCAAAACAGTCTGGGGCCAAGATTGGGTCCAGCTGCACTAAGACTCCCCTTTGAGAAGGAGTTTAGAAAGCAGCAGGATCCTTTGTGCACCTCGTGACTCAGCAGGAGGGCTTCTTTAATACATTTTGTCTGAAGCTCCCATTCTGTCTGCAACACTTGCGAGTCTTGATTTATTTATTTGAGTTATGCTCATGAAAGGCAGCAGTAAAAAGTGAATTGCACATAGCCACAAAGTAAACATGGTATCTGCCAGGTCCTTGGGTTCTTCCCACTTTTGACCCCTAGTTTTTGCTTAGGAAAATAAAAAACTACAAGGTTTTTCATCTGCAGCAGAGATAAGACGTTTTCATGCTCTGCCAGTGTATGCCAAACCTATTTGGAAGGCAGCATCACCAGGCATCTTTTTGTGAGCAAATCTATTAAAAGAAAGCTCTGTGCAGAAATTGCCTCAAGGCTCCAGTTCAGCGGTAGCTATGGCAGTGTTCCTGCGCTGCTGGCTTGCACTCACTGTGGAAAGTCCCCACGAAGTCATGAATAAACGGAGCTCTTTATGCTTTTGCCATGGGATCACATGGGCGTATCAGTCCAAAATGAGCAGGACTCTCTTTTACAAAACCCCACTATTCTGAAGATAGAAGAATGGATTCATTTAAGCAGGTCTTCCCAATTCAGTACCTTTGAATAAAACTGTTAAATAAAAGCTCGTGTCATTTGTCAGCTGAAATGTATTTTCTATCTCCATTGCTGTATTTGAGTGACTAGGCTTTGAAAACAACTTTTAAAACTCTCTTCCTAATTAATACCTTAAACAGAGATAACTTGGAGTCATGTGACTTAACAACTACATCAAGGTAAGAGTTTTTGCTCAGTGCCAAGGACATTTTAAATTAAGTCTCCCACTGCATAACAGACAACTGTATTCACAGAAATGAGAAACAACAGAAAGAAAAAAACTAGAACAGTAAAAAAAACGCTAAAACAAATCCATGTGCCCTGTGAGTCTGCAAATGGAAACATCATTGTCCTCACTCGGACACAGTGATGCTAAATTGCATATTCAAGCTAAGATCCATCACACTTGGCTTAAGCCATCTACAAAGCAGCAGTGTAGAAGCTCTTGTAATCATTTTTACCTGTGTGATCTGCATCACCTCCGTCGCAACGAGTTTAGCCATAGCCTCCCTATCACCTCCAAAGGGAGCTTTTGGGGAATCTCTCAGGTACTGCATCCATAGCACACACCTCTACAGCACACATCTCTAAGCACAGACATAATTAAGCAAGATGACTCCTCTCCATGGAGCTGGAAAGACGATGGAGTTTTCCTGATACAAAGAATTCTGTCGCAAGCTGTTGAGAGCAAGCCTAACAAATCCTCAGGCAGTAGCATCTGGCCAGTCACTGAACAGAGTACTGAGCACTTCAGAGTTTGAAAACTGGCCATCAACCTTCTTCTCTCAGAGAGCTGACTTAAACAGCAGCAAAGCCCAGTCAGTGATGAAACCTTTCGAAAATCCTACTTTTGATTATGATGTTCAGGTTCAGGCCTTCACTTGAAAGTGTTGGTTTTTACGGTTGCCCATTTTGTTGCAATTCTTTGCAACGGATGGCTCAGGTATAATTTTCTAAAAATTGATTTCAGATAGGGCTATAGAGCAAGGCTTGATTTTACAAGACCTTGCAAAAGTTTTAAAAAATAAAAACTTTACTGAAAACAATAGTCTATTAAAAAGGCTTTTTAATAGATACCTGTTGTCAAGAACTCAAAACCAATTCCAGTTTATGACCAAGAGTACTCAGTCTTTCTCCAGTGCCCACTGTTTCACCCTGGAGAACCAAAAGTATTTGTAACCTCTTCTTCCTCCTCCTTCCTGGAAGGCCAGGCAAAAGGCTGCCTCTGCTCTTTCTCAAGGAACTGAGCTGTGACCTATCAATAGAACAATCTCAAACACAATCCCATGCAATGTCATGCTCTCTATCAGGGTTTCTTAATTATTTCTAGATTAGTAACCCTTCAGGGAAAAAATAATTTAGGGTCCACCCAGCACAGTGATGACACTCTCATGTCTCTGTGGCAAACTCTTGTGCTCCCGATGTTTTTCCTTTCAAGCGTATGTTCCTGAGTCTTTACACTGCCTTTTGTTTCAGCACAGCAGTGCTCATTTCAGCCCTAAGACAGATCTTAAATCTATACAGTCTGTATAATCCTAGGCAGCCGCAATTCAATAAGCCTGTTTTTCCTTTTCATGCTGCTGGGTTTGAACATTGTCTTTGCTAAACCTGCCCACAACACATCCTATAACACCGAAAACCTTGAGCTGACTACCCATAAAATATATTGCGTCAATGACCAGACATAAATCTGTGCTGATGCTGCAGCAAAAGGAGCCACTGCTGAAATGAATGTCACATCAGGTTGTGGTCTCGGAAGAACAGACAGAAGAGGAGACACTACAGGGCAGAAACAATAAAGGAAGAAGCCTCCCTCAATCCCCCAAGCTGCTATGAAGCACAAAATTAGGCCAGAGACTGTCATTAAAACAGTATTGTAATTACAGCTTCTAGAACCTTTTACCAGTAAGCTGAGGACAGAAAGAAGTTTCTTTAGAAGGTGCCGAGCTTCTTTCAGCAGAAAACAGAAAAACATCGCTCAATCATCCACTCAAAAATGTGAAGTCACGTCAGAGAACTGTGTGCATGCAGGCACAGTGCTATCAGATTTATAAAAGCGGTGCCTCACACAAGTGCAAATGAACCCTCTCAGCTTTCTCTGGTGGAGGCTGGGAAAGAGAGCAAGTAAGCCAGCAGCTGTTATTCCTCAGAAACCTGATCATAACCTCATCAGGATCTTTGCTTCCCCACTCGGTTACTCAAATTCTGAACCACAAAAGAGCAGGTATGACATGAGTACCAGTAAGGCTGGGCATGGAGAACAGATCGGTAGGTGTACAGCTGAACTTCAGGCAGAAACAAATTGTGCACTGCGGATCCTAGCAAAAGAAAGAAAGGAAGAAAGAATATGGGGAATATGGGGAAGAAATTAAGGATGCTTTTATCCTCTAATTTCCCCTCATACTTCTTTATGAAGCACACAGCAAAGCTTTACATGACAGAAATACTTCTACGTCTATATTCCCACAAGTAAGCAGAATTACAGTAGTGTTGTTTCCCTCCTTTCACATTCATTTTATGCACATCTGTCTTGAACATGTTTGTTGAAGAACTCTTTGTAGATCCAGAGTCAGGATATCCTAACTGCAGTAGTAAGAGTTCTTGAATAATAAGGAAACAGAAAACATCCAGACCCAAACAAGAAATTCTTCCTTCTTTCTGCTCTGGCTGCTCTCCCCTATCCTCCTGAAATGCTGTAGTGCTATCTGTTTCTTCATGCTCCTGAGAGTCTCCCAAGATACAGGAACCGGGAGAGCCAATACCTGCACAGAGTTATACACAGAACCATAGAATGAGGTGGGACACCACCATCACGGATGCAGCGGATAAGGACAGCCTTGAGAAAGAACAAATCTTTTCCCACTTTTTGCATGTCACTTCCTGAGATTTAAAAAAAAAAAAAAAAAAAAAAAAGGAAAGGCGCAAAAAANAAAAAAAAAAAAAAGGGAATGCTGCAAAAGAAATAGTTTCATGAGAAACACATCTCATGCTGGGAAGCACAGAGCAAAAAAAAAAATCACTGCTTAAGAACCAGAAAAATTAGAAAGAAGTAACAATTTAAACATCAGTGACATTTCTGATAATGTGTCTAATGGCATAGCACAGAAGAAAATTAATCCTTAACTTTCTAATTTGGATTTATGGGAGAAGTATATAATTCAGTGGATCTCCAGTGTGTAACACACAGGGAGTATTTCAGCTTTCCAGAAGCATGTGCTGCTTCAATCAGGATATGTCACTGGAATAGGTTGGGGAGTATTCATTAAATCACTTGTTTATTATTCACACTACAGGAATGCGAGTTCTGTTGGTAAAATGAATCAATCAGAGAGCAAAGAGCTATTCTCTGGAGTCTGCATTAATCAGCCCGACAAGCTGTCACTAAGGATTGGGTCAGGCTCACAACACAGCATCCAACCAGTGGGGGGAAAAATCCCCGAGACGGCTAAAACAGGGAACAGTTCACCCATTTAAAGCTGTCCCCAGAGGCTTGTGTCAACCATTTATTACTGCTCACACACAGCTGCAGAAGCTTTTAAGTGAGAAACCTGCATTCTCGGACGTTCCAGAACTGCGTGGAAACATGCTTGATCCCAGCTAGTTCTGGGAGGACAAGCAAGATGAAGTATCCTGAAAGAAATAGTGCTGGGCTTTAATACAGCCCCCTGAAGAAAATGCATTCATGAACTTGGAAAAGGTCTAAAACTAGGACACATGTCAGAACAGATACACTGTTGGGAAACACTCAGAGTTGTCATGCAGTCTGCACTTCAATAAAATGTTTTTAAAAATACGACACTATTTTTACAGACTATTTTTCATATAAGCACATTGTTTTCAAGGTTTAGCTGTTGCCCAGACTCCCTCAATGTAAGACTAAAATAAAAAGTAACATTTAAAAAAAAGTCACTCATGAGNATTTCTGTGTAAGTTAAGCATATTACAGTTTAAAATAATAAATTACAAACTAAGCATATACTGTAGGTTAAAAAAAAAAAAACAAACAAAAGAAAAACCCACAACCATTAACCTGCCCCACTCCCTGTCCTGCTGGTAAAACTCATGAACCCCTAAAACCTCATTAATCAGAGGTATACACTCTGTTAATGAGAACAAACATAACAGAGAATACAAGCACTAGCTGGGCTGTAGGAGCCCTAAAGAGACCAGAACTATGGAACAAAAAAAAAGCAGTCAGCAGTTCTGATAATACTATGAAGCCATGTAACACATACAGCAATGCAGAAAATCAATACACCATACCAGAGAACACAATCACACACTGTGGCCACTCGGATGGAGGAGTGATAAGATCATTGTTTCTGTTCTTGTCAGCACTTGCGCCAACTGCACCTTCAAGCTGGACAGAGTTTAAAACTGAGCATGACCTACAGGGACAGAGCTGCAGGATGGGCTGCAAAAATTGCTGAATAGCTCAAAGAAGGAGAAGTGGTTTAGCTGAAGTGTACTTCAGGGAAGGCTGCCAGGGAAGGCAGTCCGGAGGGAAAAACAATAAAAGGATGAATGTCTAATTGCAGCAATGCCATATGAGTGCAAATGCTCAGAAGTGAGGAAGAAGATCTTTCTGTCCTCACAGCGGAGCTTCTCCATCTCACTGAACTCTATACGGAGCACTGTGCATGCTGCTGCTCTACACTCCATGTTAAAAGCTGGGCCACAGAACACCAGAAATACTAGTGCAAGCATTTAAACACAGCCTCACGCAGCATTGGCAAAACTACATCCTGCAGACCAAGAGATGTGATTATTCCACTCTATCCAGCACTTGTCAGACCACACTTGGACCACTGTATCCAGGCTTGGTCATCCCACCTCAAGAAACCAAAGACCATCCTGCCTTGTTCCACCAAGACAAATAACGAGCACAAGTTGCTTCAGGGAAAGTTTTGGCACGGCTATAAGAAAAACTGAGAACAAACTGAATGAATTGAAAACAGACATTGGAATAGATTACCAAGAGAAATGGTGGCACTTCTCTTGCTATAAATACTCAGTGCTGAGCTTGACAGGGCTCTGGGTAACACAAACTAAGGGTTTCCCTTCAACAGAATGTTGGACCAGATGTTCTCTAGAGGTTCCTACCAACCTAGAGTTTTTTCTGTGATTCTATGATCTAAATGTATGTTTTGCTATATGCACTGCTAAATACTACTTCTGCAGTAAACTCATTTTAAATTAGAATGTCTCTGATTTTTCTTCCCATTCCAGCAAAGAAATTTAAAAAAAAAATACTAATGACAAGACAAATGGAAGGCAGTTCACTGTTTTTCAGAATAACTGTCAGCATCTACTGAAATTAGCAAGCACAAGACTTAAAAGGAATTTCACAGAATACTTAATTAAACAAGTGGACTTTCTGCCAGAGAATTTTGGGTAAATGGCTGAAATGAGTTCCATGAATTCATTCAATTTCTTTAGTGTCTTTTAAGCATTTTTTTACCATCCACTTTAAAAGACAAGATACACAAACTTTTGGTCTGATCCAGTATATCCAATTTTGCATTTGAGTCTCATGAATGGGAGATAAATCAATATACCAGAAGTCAAACATAGCAGCATTAAATTGTATCTTCACTACGGTTTATTTGGATCATTAATTTAAATACTCAAAACAGAACCATGGAAACCCCACCACTAGTAAGGTGAACCTTACCACTAATACCTAGTAAATCATGAAGCACAACAATTATTTATTTCAATTAAGCCGTAAATGGAAGAACAGTCTAAGAGACAAAACAAGAAGAAATCCAGCAACAGTATCAGGTTCCACTTTGACCTAAAAGCAGAAAGACAAACTCAAATTTCCAAAGAAAATGGGATTCCAACCTGCCAAAGTAACAGATAGCTCTATCACACCAAGATCATACATCACAGCCACCTCCACAGGCATATTCTATTAAGAGAGTAAATAAAATCTAAAAAGAGCCTAAACAAACACAAAAATAAACCAGGAGCAAATCTAACTCCACCTATCTGCATTTCAAACTGCATCCTGTACGACACAAAACTAATGTTGCATTGAAAGACATCTCAACATCTTCCCAGATGCTGAGAGTGCAAGGAAAGATCCCACCTGAGAGTTCTCTCTACGTTCCAGATGCTGAAAAAGCTGTTAGCACAAACATCACTTACACAGTAAAAGATTAACATATGGCTTGAGGGGCTATGGAAAATAGGAAGAATTGTTACTGTCAGCCATGCAACAACCCTACCTTCTTTAAGTGTTAAACCCAGTGTTGGTTTATTTGTTCATTAATTATGGAATATACTTATTTCTCTGGTTTGGAGTCATGAAAAAAAAAATTACAATGAAATCAATAAAGAGATATATCCCACAGCCAAATCGTCCCCTTGGCTGTCATCCGCTGAATGACAATCTCAAGAAGAGACTTCCAGTTAACTCCGTGACACTTTGCAGGATGGTGGGGAGGTTTAGGGTTCACGTTGTGTCATGAGAAAATTTCCTCTCCTCTAGGTACTTCTGGATATCAGTGACATGATGCCAGACCTCTGGAGCACACAGCCCAGTAAAAGGATACTGTACCGGTCCTAAATCTGGTAGGAGTTTTGTGCCTGCAGACAACGCTGCACAAGCATGTGGAGTTCTGAGGTGGCTTGGCTCTCAAGTCTCTCACAAGGCACATGGCACATAACAGATGGTCTGTTGCTTAAGACACTTACCAGGGGCTTCAGGGATCCAGCTTCAATTTCAGTTTAACTTTGTACAAGTCTCTTAGAAGGACACATCTACACCATGGATATAGACAGATTTAAGCTGTCTCTGCCCAAGCTAATCTGGCAATGAAAGTACAGGACTGCCGCAGAGACATCTGAGCTCGAGGGAAGCGATCAGCAGGATTTCTGAGCTCGTGGGCACTGCCATGAAGATCTAAACTCAAGCCTCTCCATGCTGAAGTCTGCTGCCTCTAGACCTTAAAGATCATCTAATTCCAATCACAATCCCATGGGCAGGGAACCTTCCACTAGACCAGGCTGCTCAAAGCCCCATCCAACCTGGTCTTGAACATCTCCAGGGATGGGGAATCCACAACTTCCCTGGGCAATCTGTGCCAGTGCCTCACCTGTTGCTGAACACTGCTTACCTTGAGTCAAGGATTCTTCAGTGTCTCATGTCCTGCCAGCAAGGAGGTGCAGAAGAAACTGGGGAGGGAGAGTGGGCAGGACTGGCCAAAGGGATATTCCATACCATAGAATGCCGTGTTCAGTACATAAACTGCAGGGAGTCAGCCAGGAGCCCCCAATTGCTGCTCAGGGATGGGCTGGGCATCAGTCAGTGAGTGTATTGTGAACCACTTGGGAGGCTGGGGATTTCATTTATATATCTCTCTCTCTATTTCCCTTTTAATTACAATTATCATTATGTTCTTATCATTGTTATTATATTTTATTTCTATTATTAAACTGCTTTTACCTCAATCCATTTAACTTTTTTGTGATTCTCCTCCCCATCCGACTGGTGTGGAGGGGTGGGGAAATGAGCAAGTGGCCATGTGGTACTGCTGGGGTTAAACCATGACAACTTGCTAGTTCTGGTCTCTAATGGCCCTCAGTCCTCTACCCTGTGCTCCAATGCAGACATTCTCTTTGTTTTGGTGTCTCAGCTTTCCATCTGTATCAGGAGGATAAAAGCACGGCCCATACTTACAGGGTGTCAAGAGGATAAATACATTAAGTGGTCCTAAGGCACTCTGGGATTATAGCAACAGATGTAAGATCAAATCCTTAAAGCAGTGAAAATGGAGAAGATGGGGCACTTGAAACTCTAAGAAAAGAGCAATTGAGAACATGAAGTTTCTTTTTTTTTCTAATTTAACTGTGCCTCTGCATCCAGAGGATATTGCAAAAGAAAATGGGAAACTTTGGAACACAGCAATTGCTTGACGAAAGGGAAAATGTGGGGATGGGCACAGAAGTAAAGGATAATGAGATTCTTAACCATTAATTCAGTTTAAAACTACTATGAAATGAGACAAAAAGAGATGTTTACATTTCTGAATTACAATCTATTCACAGACACCTCTCTTACCTGCTTAAGAGCATAACTAGTTGGAAACTCTCCAAGGCAATACAGAGGAAGAAAGGAGTCTTGTGAAGAATCCATTCTTCTCAGCAGTGATACAGCTACTAACAAAAGGTAAGTATTTAGCAGCACCATTTAACAAAGTGTGCTTAATACATCAATTAAGAAGCCTAAAAGAGTAAACCTCTGATTCAGAAGTAGCCCTTCCAGTAACTTCCAATTGTCTAAGCTAGCAACTTAGGTGAGGAAATTTGATTGACCAGTACAATGCAAATTCTTTTCCCTCTGCTTCATTTTTGCATCATTTCAGCCTCAGTGACTGTACACTGTGGTGTAGAGACACGACTATATGTGATGGAATTGCTCCAAGTTAACTGCTTCCACTGTTAACCATTCCATACATTATTTGCAGAGTAAACTGCATGGTTAAATTAACATGCTTTGCAGCACATCCACAACATGGTAGAAATGTGCACACAAGCAACTAAGGCACCTCTCTTAATGACTGGTAATTTGTTAAGCTGATGAACCCCTACAGCTTATAGTCATCTGTTCATAATCTTATCTTCCTCCATAGCCCATTATTGTTTTGCCTCAGTCTTCTTCATCAACAAAAAAAAATTTGAAACATTAAACCCTTCTTATTTTAGTAAAGGAAAAGTTCTTATCAGTTACAACTCAGTACAGTGTTAGAAATTAATAATTCTGTAACCGATGATTAGCATACCAGTTTCTGCTGGTTTTTATTCCTTCCAGCAACTCTCAATACATGTCATACACTTTTAAGAATCAACAATAATGTAATCACTTCCTACTGCAGACCTATAATTTGTACCTACAGCAGCAGAAATTGTACTAGAATGTACATAAAACAGAAGTATGGGGAAATCCACAGAAGAAATAAAAAAGATACAAATTCAGTCTCAGATGCTTCATGACTTGCCAGTGTTATACGGGAAGAAAGACATGTGGAGACCAGTTTCATGTGTTTTCAAAACTATCCCTGCTGCATTGATTACAAACAGTACAAGGGGTTTTCATTCAGGAGACAGGATTAGCAAAAAGAGCTTGAAGCAAGGAACAGATAGATTTAACAGAATCCATGGGTACAGAGTTCTCTCCCTACTAAAACAAGCTGTATTTTTAAACATTATAAATTCTTTTGATTCTGAAAAGGTAATTCTCATCTCCTACATTTAACAACAAAAACACAGAAAACACGAGGAAGCAAAGAAAGAAACAGAAGAAATGGCAAACTAATATTCCCAGCATCCATCCATTCCCAGCTTCAGCATCCATCCCTTTCCAAGGGCTAACCATCAGCTCTGTTCCCAGACAGCACAGAGGTTCTGGGTGACAGAGAAGAGACCCAGCATGATAACTGCATAACCAAAGACTTAAAGATGGGTTTGGACTGGTTACTAAGACTGAAGGGACTTGGCTATGACTTGATAAAGGACAACAACAAGCAGTGACTGGGTGTTCCATAACCCTGTGGAGAACCCAGCCCTAGCTGCGTTACCTGAGCAGTGATAAAGCTATTATTGGCCAGGGCACCAGGTTTCAAGAAGGCAGTATTGAAGATGAGCCATAGATGACTTCTAAAATTCAAACTGGCAGCAAGTCCCACAAATATTCCCAATTCTTGCTATACTGGATGCAGTAGTTAAATGAAGAAGGTTTGGACAGCCATGTGAACTTTGGCCTAGCTCAATAAAGGCAGCAGGAAACAACAATCATTCCAGTCAAATTTCCAAACAACTGGAAGTTCAATTACCTCTGCTGAATAGATTCAGCAATTTAAGTTGCTCCTAAGCAGCAAGGGGCCGAGCTAAATGGAGATCTGAGTTGATTTAAAGCTAATTTGTGTCAGAAAATTCTGAAATGGCTTTCAGTTCAGTGTCTGCAGACATTTCTGTAATGTGTTATTAAAACAATTAAGCTTTATGTGAGAAGTCCCCAACAAGTTCAGCAAACATTCACTGTCTAATAACACACGTTCAGCCATAGGAGGTCACTTCCCTTTGTTTGAGAAGTGTGCTTTGTTTATTTCTGCAAGATATTTAAAGCAAGGCCCAATATAAACAGCAGAATTCTTCCTTTTGTTCACAGTTTTCATAAGTCGATGAAAGGCTGGGTAACTTTACAAGTTATAAACACAGAGAAGCTGTAGGATTCCATAATATCAGAGGTGACTTGGCTACGGATTAGGATCATCCCAACTACGTGTACAGTAAAACCCCAATCAACTACACTTTACTTTGCAGAAACTAGAATGCATCCTCCCATCTTTTCTACCCAGGTCTTGTTCTGTGCCAGCAGCGTTTAAATAAACAAATTAGGAGCCTCCTTGGACAGCCAGACAATGGAGCCACCAGCTCATCCTCTACTCACATGAGAAAGATCATACCCCTTTGGATGGGCCTCCTGCAGACCTACTTACCTGGGGGATAGCAGGAGCAGACAAAAAGCGACCCTGTTAACCAAGGCCTTGCCAAGTGGCTTATTGAAATGGGTCTAGGAATGAAGAATCAAGTAGGAAATATCACAGTTATTATGCTTATTCAAAACTGACAATAATTGTACCCCATGATTAAAGCCATCGCTCTGTGAAAATTTGATACATCCTTTTTTTTTAAAGTTAGGGGAGCTGAGACATAGAAGGCTGAAGAAATTTTTTAAAGTCATGCAGCCAAATGATACGAGGAACAGAACCTGAGTCATATATTTAAAGAAAGATTTAACTCTGGGAGTACAAGGGTGCAAGGAGAACTGGAGGGGAGGAATTAGTTTTTCAGTTTGAAATTCTTATTCTGCTTCTCACTTTCAATGTCCATAAACCTCTCCATGTACAAATGAACAAACTGCCCAGAAGGCCACATTATAGCAGTTGTGTACAAGTCTGCTTGAGTGATGAATCAACTCGTTGTTTATCCAAAATAACAGACACAAATGGCTCTCACACCTACCTACAGCTAGAATTAAAACACTTCCACACTGAAGGAAAACCAAAATAATTTTAAAATCCCCCATGCCTAAAAAAACCCCCAAAACAACCTAAATAAAATATAGTGTTAGCAAAGAGTAGTTAGTGAGAGGAACACTACAACAAATGCCATATCTTATGTCTTCCCTATCACATTGAAACAGCTTAGACCCTAAAATGAGTTATGGGACCCTCACCACTCAAATTAACCAGTGTAACTCAGCTCTCAAGCAAACCTCAATATTTTAAATTAAAACTAGTCTCAGGTCTCCAATAATGTTTGAATATTATTCTGTAATGTCATCATGCTGTTACAAATGGACTTCATTTACATCCCATTCATTAGAACACCACACTGTTTGAACTCAGTATTACCTTTCCTTCTCCTCCCAGCCAAAACACTGTCATGCTAAAACGTTTATCTAATAGTTCTCCCCCACCGAGGTGCATGTTTCCATAGGGACACCAACAGTGCTATACCATTTGGAGAGGAAACTAAAACTAATAGCTGGGATCTTTTCACAGCTTCTCAAATCCCTAAGAGAAAAAAAGAATTCTCCTGCTAATGTCACTGAAAACATTGGCTTTTCCAGAATTCACTGTCTCGCTGGTTTCTTTTGGGTTTTTTGTTGGGTTTTTGATGCAGGGTTTTTATGGGTTGGGGGGAGGGGTTGTTTGTTTGGGACTTTTCTGTTTGCTTTTGGTTGGTTGGTTGGTTTTGGATAGTCTCATTTTCACAGGATTGTATCGCAACTGTCACCACACTTATGTCATCAGAATGAAAATACAACAGAAGTAAATATCACTATTATGTCAAGACACAAGCATCCCAGGGTCACTCACTGTCTCTCCTAGTCATTATCCCCTGTGTCAGAAAATGGGGAATATCAGATAATGCAGCCAGCAGGAGGGCAACAAAAGAGACAGAAATTTAATGTGTTTTCTTTCCAAAGCTGTTTGTCGTTAGCAATTTTGTTCTGATTTAAGGGACAAACTGTCCACCCCTTTTAAACCTCAGAGATTAATTTTCAGTTATTTGTAGGGACAAAGTCTCTTCACATGATTTAACTGTCTGTCCAACAGGTTCAGTTAGGCATTAAAGCTTTGTACTTCAAACTAAACAGTGCACTATATTATTTATTCCAGTTTGGCATAAATAAGTATGGATTGCCTTATGTAAACCATTCTAAAGTTGTTAGCTGCTTTACAGAACCAAGAGCTCTGACAGCAGCCAGACCCAAAGAATGGACATGCTCCCTCTCTGTTAGTCTGATCTGAGACTTCAGTAAAAGTGACCTGCATGGCTGCTGTACTACTGTCTTTATGCCCATTGATAAACACACAATATTGGTTTTAATCTACAGAAAAAAATATATATTTATTACTCCTGCTGTAAGATTAAATTACACAAATAATTAACCCAGAAAAATATTCTCCAGGAACAATAATCTTTATCCATCATTGTAATAACAGAGTATTAGTGAAAAATTTGCTGCATTTGACTTTTTGCTGCTCCTGCTAGACCAGCAAGTTTCCAGCCCATCATTTTCTCTTCTAGACTTACTCTTCAGTAAAAGGAAAATGCTCCCAACCTAGCACAAAATTTACTTTGAAAGTAAATATTAAATAACTGAATTTGTAAATTTGACTCCATTTAAATTAGATCAATTATAACTTCTGCTTATAACTTCTGCTTTTAATTATAACATTAATACATAGGTATTATTCTTATCAGAGTTTTTTAGTAGTTTAAAATTAAACACTTTAACAAATAAACCCCATTAAGGATTTCCTTGACTATGCTTAGCTTTTCCTTAGCTCTTCTTGAAACACAGAAGATCAGACTTAATAATCTTGCTACATACTCCCCTAATTAAATGCATTTTATATTAAAATTAAGCAACAGTAAAAACTATCAAGATGTCTATTATGAATGCTTCACTGTATGCAGACTCATTAACCTAAGTTAAATTAACAGAACAAGCCAAAGTGTAACCATGACCACTGAGTGCTTGCAAAGTTCCCTAGTGAATTTTTGATAACTTATTCCAGTCACTTCAAAATTTCCCTTTTAAGACCATATGAAATTCTCATTTAATGAGCCAGTTTTTAAAAAATATTCATGTTTCATAGAATTTCCTTTTTATAACCACATTTTGTGAAAATAATTATTGTAATCCTTTTCTCTAATAACAATCAAGTGAAATCTACCACAGAAAGACATATACCCTAAGGTTTATATTTGGTGATTACCTTCCTTGACAATTTAGCTGCTATCTGTAGAAGCAAAAATCAATACTTTATTTCTTCTGCAGAGCAATATTGGCTACTTTGCAATCTCTGCATGTTTGCACATAAATATTCTTGAAGGCAAACTAAATCAATTAACATTTGTAGTTGTCCAGACCCCTTGCAAAACATATTATGCACTTAGGATGAATTCAGTGTAAATCATCATCCTAGCCACACAATTAAATACTATAAGCTTCCTTAACCCTCAGCTCAGACTCTCCTAATCTCTAAAAGAAAGCAATGCCAGATGGCCATGAACAACTGTTAAGAATCAGAGGGGCACAGAGAAATACCTGAAGCTCTCAGTAATTCGGTGGAGAAAACACCTTCTGTTCCAACTTACTGCTAGGCCCCACTTAGATAAATTTGCTTTGCACAGCTCGTAGGTGATCCTTCCAGGTTAACTGATACACATGCTACTAATTCTAAAAAGCTGTATTTTGTTGCCATGAACTGAATTCATAGACACTGGATTTTTGCTACAACTCTTGGTTGCAGTTATCACAGTGCCAATGTGTTGGCTACAAAGTGCAGAGAGAATCAACTGGCCACTGCACTTCTCCAACACCTTAAAACATGTAATTGTGTAAAAGTATCTAGAGACACACATTAAAATATGTAAATATATTGTATGCAAAAATAACATGTGCAAAATATAATATTCATCTATAATTAGTTGCCAAATCTATATGAGTTAGCTGCAAGGCTAAAAGAGCAGTAGAGCTCATTGGCTCATGAGGCACAGACTCAGACTAGGATCCAGTCTCTTTCTCTACCTTAAGGAGAAATAATGGGAAAAGGTTCCTCTTTTCCTAGAGAAAAACATCCCCCTTTGAGCCAACACTAAGAATCATTCAAGACAATCGTGCCCAGCATGCTGGGATGCCAAGGGGCATCTCCTGTTTTCATTTTCAGAGGAAGCATCTCACAAGCACCATTTTATATGGTAACTGTGTGGAAGTGGTCTCCTCACCTCTGAAGACCAGGAGCCTCACTCTGCTTTAAATTACAGTTCATGTTCAAAAATGAAGCTTCTCCTTTTGAAAATAAATCACCTTGCATTACGAAAGATGATAGTCACTGCCCAAGAGCAGGCCACAGCTTCACATTTTTGGACTTGGGTATTTCTTAACAGAAATTCAGAAGGAAACAGTGAGAACAGGCAAACCTGGGAATGGAAAAAGCAGGTTAAGAAGAAAGATAGGATTGAAACAGCAGGGAGTGCTTCAGGGCAGGGCAGGAGTGAAGGGCACTGGCAGAGCTGTGTGGGGACTCCAGAGCTGGGCCAGCAGGAGAGTTCAGGGCAGGAGTGAGAGATGCTGCAGGTGCATAGCATCAGCAAGGAGCACACACAGAGACAAACATACAAAACCTCTCAGACAGTCATGGTGGAACTAGTTTAGGTTCCAGGTATGAGGCCAGATGTGGCAAACTACAGAACACATGCAGTGTAGCGTGCTTCATTCTAGTTACACTTCCATGAGTAAAAGGATAATGTTATTCATTTGAATGTCTCAAACAATAAGATAGCCCAATTTAAAAAAAAAAAAGGAATATAGTAAAACTGGAAGAATGCATGGGAACATCATTCTGGCTAGCAAAATTGACTATAAGACAGCTACAGTGAAGAAGGGGGGACTTCTGAGCAATTTAAACCAGGCTGAAGGATCATGTCTGTTGTAAACTACTTTGATAAGTACCTGACATCTTGCATTTAGCATTTTTCAGTAATCTCCCCGATTCACCAGGCCAGAGTATTATTTTCATACTGAATAGCACAGTTCACACCAAAAAAACCCCATTTTTAGAGTATTAGATAGAGATGTGGGACAAAGTTTAGTAACAGAAATAAAAGTGATATAAGCCTCACAACAAAAGACATGGTAAAGAGAGTGTGAAGGGGATCAAGAGGTAAGAGTAAGAACTGAAGAAGCACAGGACACTAGAGAACTGTTCCAGATGGCAGGCTAGTTTTAACCTAAGCAGCAGTGTGTTTATATAAAAGTCCAGTGAGAGCTGAGCAGACAGAGATGAGCACACAGATGAAGTCTGAAATGTTTTTGCAAGTTCAAGGAATGGAAAAAATGGACTCTGAGGGTCTGATGCAGAGTCAAGAAAATTCCTGCTTGGGAAGAAAAAAAAATCAAAGAAAGATGCTGCATCTAAGGAGGTGAGGAATAAGAGACACCTACACAACTGATCACAGAAGACATGAGTAATGAGACCAGATAAAAGCTTTTCCAAAACTAGTCACTACATAGAGGTACAAAAAAAATAGTTCAAGGTTGTCAAAGTAATGCAGCATTGGGTCAAGTAGCCAGTTTGATGTCAATATGGTGTGTTTAAAATTATTTATTCCAGAAATACTTATGGCAACTTTCTAGTAGGGTTTGTGTACAGAAAAAGAAAAAAAAAATTAAAATCATAAGTGAACTTTGATCAGATGTTCTTCAGTGATCAGTTCTATCTTTCTGTTTCAGTAAGATGCCCACAAGTTCAGTAATTGTAGCATTACTGTCTGTTGCTGATAAAAGCTCACTGTTGCGTGAGCAGTTCAACACTGTAGCAAATCTCCCATTAACTCTTGCTCTTAGAGGTTATTTCAGTAAGTGGGTCAAGATAAACAGAGAACCTGCTAGTAAGGCTCCTAATTTGAACAATGATATCTATACACCAGAGGTAGCTATTGGAACTAGACTGCTAATGCCTCTTTTTCCAACATAAATCCTGGGATGGTGTTTACATTTATTTATGAAGCTTACTGTATGTTTCTGGAACACAACCATGAATGGTTTTGTTCACGTGCCCAAGCTTTGTAGCCACCAGGAAAGCAGTGACCTTTCTTTCAAACTAAGCAAACCATTTCATATTTATTCATGCACACTCAGTATTTCAATTAGCCCATGATTTCCTTACAAACACTGTACTGAAGGATGCTTAGCTGGCAGATGAGTTAACTTTTCCTCCCTCCCTTGTACGTGACAATACTTTGCTCAAAGTAGCCATTACGCTTTTAACTTGCTTGCTGAGGCATTCATTGTTACAACTCCTCACGCCTCTTGGCTGATGGAGGAAAATCAATTTTGATCCCTGAGAAGCAAGTGCAAGTCTCCAACTTCACACACCAACGTGTACAATTGCAGCTGAAACTGAATTCAGATTAATTCACCATTCCAGGCATTTAACATTTATGCTGAGACCTTAAGAGGTTAGAACATCCACGATATATACTGTTTTTAATTGGAGAAATGGGACAAAACTTCCTTCAAAAGAAAAAAAGCAGTTTGTCAAATGAAGTTTACACAAAACAAATGAGATTTGTGATGACAATGAAAATATACTTTAAAAATTAACCTGCAGCTTTTTGCAACACAAGTATTACAACAGAATGCAAAAATCCAGCCACTGCAGGATTTTAATGCTACAATAATTCTGGTCTTCCTTAAAGGGCAACAATTCTGCCCTTTCTTAGATAACCCAGTTCAAAGCACATTAGAATAGCAAGTCTGAGCAATTAGAAGCCAAGCTACAGTAACCAGGTAGCAATAACGATATAGAAAGCATGTGCATTTCCCAACAGACACAAGTTTAACACTGAAAATATTCCAAGCAGGTACGGGAGAGAGGGAGGGGAGGAGAGAACTTACTGTACTGCTTCAAAGATGCACCATACACATAATGCAGCAGTACAGGACACACTAACAGATGAAGACAACTGAAAAGGCAGTACTCACCCAAAATATTAAATTGAAAAGGAACATCATGTATTTCAAACAACACAAGCAGCCTCTTGCCATGTTGCACTTCTTAAATTCTAAAAGGAAAACAAAGGATAGATCCAGGTAAAAGACCACGTATTTGCTGCCTTTGGGTGCACTGTATTTTTCACTTTTTACGCCAGTTCCAGTCCCAGCGCCGGTCCCGGTTCCGACCCCAGTGTGGCTCTGTGTGCGTGATCCAGTTGTACCATAGAAAGCTCCTGCAGTAAAACCTCGACCAAATTGCCTCCCTGAGGTAGAAGGTTTAGCAAAATCTGAGTCTTTGCTATCCAAAGATGGACTCCGGTGAATTGAAGAATCCTCACTACTTGACTTCTCCATGATCTCTCTTTTCACAGTTGTCAGATTTAATGTATAGCATCTCTCAGCATTAAATGCAGTGCCTTGCAAATGCCACAGTGCGCTGAGAGCTGTCTGTGTTTTGCTTCTCTTTTTCTTCGTACATAAATCAGATAATCACTGCAGAATTTATTCACTGCATTGTTGCTGGGTTTATTTTTTATAGCAATGTAGGCTGTACTCTGTCTGTCTGAAGCATGGATTTATACATTAATATCCCATGCAAAAGCACACTCATGATTTATCTTGATGAATCAGTTATGCAGAACTTTGATTTTTATTAAAAAGAGCCATAAGCTCTTTCTCTGCACTCCTAGTCTACAGTCCTCTAATCTATAGGCAGCAGATGGTCCTTGCATCCATTTCCAAAAAGCTTCTGCAGTACACCTGGGAGATTCTCCTAGCGCCGGAGCACTTTCCCTGCTCTCAGCTTCCCTCTCTGTGTCTCTCTGAGTCTCTCTCACACGCTGTCTTTTTTCTTTCCACCCATTTGCAGTGTCTCATTCAGGAACCAGCTACCGGAGCGCACTCTGTGTTTCACTGCTGTTGCCGTGAAATCATCAGCAACTGCAACCACTGGGCATTTCCCACAGAAATTCCTGACCTAACTATCGAGTAATAAATCCGCCCTCCTGCTCGCCCCTCCCCTCTGCTTTCCATCGGGCCAGTTAACAGAAGCCTTCTCCTCCAGGACACGCCTCCATGACATAATATCTTTAATAGGATTAGAATTACTCTTGACTATACAAGTGCACAACAGAAAATCTCTTTAAATGTCAAGAACTGTTTAGCTGTTGATGTGCTAGAACCGGCAGGCAGTGATATTCCTTCGATGCAATAAAATGCAGAAAAAGTATGGAGCAGACAGACAGGTGCTAACCTCTCTCTGCTCATGAACAGTGACTTACTTTTTTTTTTTCTGGTTTAAACAAATCCCAAGGGACAAGCAATCGGAACAGGCTGGCACCCAGCACGCACTGCTCAGGCAAACATCTCAGCTGTGCATGCACATAACGCGACAGCATCACCTGTGACATAATTAACCAGAACTGGAAAAGCAGAGCTGCTGCCTCGTACGAGGTCATCAGACAGTTCTTAAAACTCCTGAAATGTAAGGGGATCTGAGCCTGCAGCTATTTACACGCTATTTAACACGTATATCACAGATTCTTGTTATGTACAGCAATAAGCCCTCTTACATCACAGCCTTTCTGTGAACCAGAAACACTGACCCAAATGCCACGTTTCTTTTCCCCAGAGTAGGGCAACATGCCTGCTAGGACTCTGAAACAGGGAGGGCATAGCTGGCTGTGCACGTGTGCCTGCACACATACATGCAAGAGCCTGGAGGGGAGGAAGAGAAACACTTCAGGTCACTACTCCTCGTACTTCCAAATTTTTCATTTTGTCATAAGCGCAAAAGCAGCGTGCCAGCAGTGCAAAGTGCTCGAGCAGATTTAAAATGCAGGTTATTCTCTGGTTTCTGTAACACAAGAGACCACATTAGGAGGGCACTCTGAAGGAAATACAGCTACTGGGAGAAAATTCTACAGTTTTCAACTCAACCTTTCATACACACGTTAAAATGCACTGTTAATTGCTATATCAAGTATCTTTGAAAAAAGACAATATAACATTTATTCAATCTTATGTATCTATGGCCAAAAGCCTATAAAATACTGTAATTTTTATGTAACAACATCAGAATCAACACACTAAAGAAGTGCTGTACCTTTCTTGACAGGCTTTTTCTGCTAAATGATCCCTCCACCATAAAGTACATGAAATACCCAGTACTTGAACATGTAACATCTCCCTCTCACCTCTTCTGCTCTAGAATAAGATTTTAACAACAAGCAAGTCGAAGACCATATGAACAATGTTTGTTCGCATTGCTTTTCTGCTTTTCAAAAGTAATTTCAAAGCTCCCTGCATCAAATGTGTCCATCAGAAAGATGACTGCAGGATGACTGCTCAGCACTGTGTGTGACAGCAGAGAGAGTTACACACAAAACACCACGTAAAAAAAGATAAATTAGCACTGACCAAAGTAGAATGGGCATTTCTGTACATGTCTGTGCTGCACATACAAACTTCACCATGAGCAGTTATCAACAAGCAACTTTCTCAGCAAAAACCATAGAAGTGAATTGTGGGTCATGGCCAGGTACCTGCCTCAAACACCAGAGCCTGCAGGACAACTCGCATTCAAACACAAGGCAAATGCCTGAGTATGGATTTAGAAGACTGAAAAAACTCTTCTGTTTGAAATTCACTTACTGGAAGTGTAAAGTTGTACCACTGCAAACCAATGCTGCAGCTAGATATTTTCAGTGGTTTTCACTTGTCATACAAAACCCAGCTCGCAGCCAAAAAATTATGAGAACACACAAGTACTTTAAAGCATTTTTAGCTTTTGCACCCTTTGGTTTGCCATAAAATTTACACTGACTTAGACTAGCTACAGAAAAAAAATTGCTGTGCACTTATGAAAACTAATGCAATATAAATATTTGCCTTCCCATGGAAAGTACACGACAAAAATAATTAATCCGCCCTCCTCAAGGTTAAAAAATTAAAAGAATGTTCTGTATTAAGCAAAAAATATTTCACAAATACTCTAATAGTTTGTAAACAGTGGAAACTTTCTATTCGATTTATTAAAAAAATAAAAAAGCAAAAAAACTATACCTCCAACCTTTTTTTTTCAAGTTTTCATTATTAGACCTTATTGAAGTTTTCCAGTTTTCTATTTTTACCTCCAAATATTACAAAATACGGGTTTACTGCACCATTACCTCTAATGTACCTTCCATTAAGAGATCTCCATGACTGGCCTACAACACAGTTTGTACTTCAGAACAACCCAACCAAAGACCCACGTGAATTCAACAGCTTAAAAATCCAAACCTGAGCAAGGAGCACTAGGGAAAACACAGTTCCAGATCAGCCTCTCCTCCTGCTGTGCAGCAAGAAAATATATGACTCCCTTATGGTTATGCTGTAGCCACCAGGGAGACTTTACAAGCCTCAGTAACCTTCAGCCACTTGAATTTGCAGCCACGAAGCAGCTTTACAATTTAGAAGCCACTTCCTGCTGCTGCCACTCTAACTCAGTGTTTAGGCAGCTGTTGATAAACCACACAGGGCTGCATATTTGCTGAAAAAAGATGTGGTGAAAAAGCTGTAAGCAGTCCATCCAGCTGGGTTTTGACCAGCCACTGCAATCAAGTCTGCCTCTGATAGAGACTTGAGCAGAAGGTGTTGCTGCAAGGCACCAGCACCTTTCGGGGTCCCACACAACAGCATAACCTCAGCATGAGGACAAACACATTTTGCTTCACTACAGATCTTACCTCTGTTTAGTAATCAGGGCATGAAAAACATTCAACAGCTCACTCTGTACTTCATTAATGTTTGATTACTGAATCACAGAATTTTGTTGCTGAGTGATGCCTTCACATCAAGAAAATAATTTCAGTCCCACGTGTACCTGCCTGGGACCAGGCAATAAACATCAGTCCATTGCATTTAAATGGCTCTTCCAAGTATTAAGGGTAAAAATTTAGGCTACTTTCAGATAGCAGGTATGAAAATCGATGTCACAATGAGTGTAGCCAAAAAATGGAAAGGAAGGGTATTAGTAACATGGCCAAAAAAGCACAGGCTGGTTCTCCTGCTGAAACCGATTTATTTGGTTCCCTCCAGGGAGCAATCCACCAAAGTCCTCAAAGCAAACATCCCAGCATCTTCTTTCCTTAGTGAATTTCACAAATTATTTAATCTTTTTTCTCATCCTGTAGTTTAATCTCACAAGAACTTCAGTGCCAATTACACCCAGCTACAGTACTCCAGAACTCCCCTTTTTGTTTCTGTCCTCCTCAGCTTGTTTTAACATAACTGTCTTTTGCAAAACAGCAAAAGCTGACCAAGTTTATACACATATTTATAAACACAGATTTTAAAAGACATAATACAGATATAAAAGGTATATCAGCAATATAGAAAAAAATACACTTATTTTTCCCCTTTCAGAAGTTTCAAATCAATTTTACTTGACATTCCCCTTCAGCTTGCTGACCCAGTGAGATGGAGAGGGACTACAACAGTCAAGAACAGGAAAAAATAATGTAGGCTGAGCAAAAATATCTTAAGCTTTTGTTATGTCTCCCATGATTCCTGAAAATGAAATATGAAACTCTAGGAGTTTTTAAAAAAAGCAAAAATAAAAACTCCAGTCACCATGATACACAAGCCACTTTACAACTTATTATATATTTTTCCTTGCAGTTTCTATTAGATAGAGTAATGCTACTGACACTATTTTAAATATGGAGAACTTGAGGACCAAGATTTTTGCTGAGGATGAATAGGAAACTGCTGGCAGAGGAGCAAACCAAATCTGTGCCTCACATGCCCTCAGTTCACCAACCACTGCACCATTCTCAAATTAATTATATTTGGGAATCATGAGTTTTAGCAACCATGCCACATGACTTCAGAACAATACCGTGCCCTGCAGAGAGATGTACAAATGCAAATGCTACCAAGTGTTCAAGGGATATGGTCCTCAAATTCATTCTTTTCTTTTGAGTTATATTGTCCAGGAACTCAATTTTACAAGCCTTCCTCAGGGTAGATTAGATAGGCAAAGAACCGAGATTGCTGAGTATAAACTCAGCGACTGCATCTTCCCAATCACTGCTCTGAACCCTGGAAGTCCATGAGAAGGAGATAAGGAACAAGAGTTGAAAATAATACCTTACAACTGACAAACAGCTGAAAGATGCATACAGCTGAAAGCTCAGATTACAGGAAAAAAAAAAAAAAAAAACCAAAAAAAACCCACCAACACTGATTTTGGAATAAACTTAAAGGGAAAAGGATGTCCCAAGAATAGAAATTAAATTATAATCACATGAGAGACAAAACAAAGGAGTTCTCAGGTTTTCCATGCTCCTGGTTCCATGCCAAAACATTCACAGACCCCAGCAAGTTAAAATGCCTGGAGTTCTCAGGTCTTCCAAGGCTTCAGAATTTATAATAAAAAACCCGGATGCTCTGATGGTTGTAATGCACATCCTGGGGCCTTCCAGGCTCCCAGCTTGGATGTTGTAAATCCAAAGTATTCTGCTGATCATGGGACTGGACACAAACAAGGTAGATTTCAAGGAGAATTTTGTGTGGTAGACAAATTTTGAAACCTGCCTGTGTTTTTTAGAACGAAACAGCCCAAGCCATATTTAATCCCTGACACACTTTCATTATCCACTAAGAAAATCATTCCATTAGAAACAGACAGAACTACTGTAACTCCAGTTTTGGAGTCTCCAATCACTGATCATAGCTTCACACGTTATTTAGAGCTTGTATGAACAGCTTGTTTGATTCAAGTGCTAAAAAAGAATCACTACCACATGTTCAGGGAAGAGTGGAATGCACACTTAAGATTCCCTACCAGCATGAGGAGCAGCCATTTCTCCTGTGTTCAGAAAACCACCATCTCCTTGGGGCTTGGTGGACAGACAGCTGATGGAAGGAGAGACTGAATTCATTAAGAAACAGGCTTAACTCACAGCTGGTGCCTGTGATGTGCCTAGCAAACCATCCCAGTGTTCTGTGAGAGAAAACAACCCCACAGCCTTCCCTCTTCACCCTCCAGCACAACCAAAAGCACCCAAAAGGCATCACCTGGTCCTCAATTCCACCTGCAGAAGAAATCCAGCTCCAGAGGCCAGGTAAAAGGATCTGGGACAGGTAAATATGCACACAGCATAAGATGGAAGGAAAATTAGGATGCTCAGATGGGTTTCTGGAGGTTGGACTCCATGTTTTGGGACTCCACCTAGCATTGGCATGGCTGAAGAAAGAGGCCTGGCCCAGAGACAGGAATGGGACAGCACTCCAGCATGCAGGAACTCTGTGAAGGAGCATCCCCGAGGAGGCAGGGAGAGTTTGAGATCTCTGGGTAAACCATCTTTTCTTACAGATAGAGGAAATGAGTGTCTAGGCACCTCAATCCAACACCCACCTCCATTACTCCCGAATTCACCGAGAACAATTATATTTCTTGACATTGTTACTGGAAAGGAAACTAATTAATCTGTTGCTGTGACACAAAGACAAGAGCATAGCAGCTCGTGGATGCCTCTGATGAGTAACACTCCTTGCCTCCCTAGGGTAAAGAGGTAAAAAGAGAGGTAAAATCTCTTTGAATGGCCTAAATTAATACTTACTAGTTTATACTAACATATACCAATAAGACAAGTTTATCCTTCCAATATGGGGTCCTCACTGGATGGATGACCAAGAAAATAAGATCCTGTTGTAAGACTTTCCACTGTACCAAACATTCTGTGTCATTTGCTCCCTGGGACTTCATTAAAACTCATTTAGTGCTAACAGTGCACATGTGGCTGATGCTTCTCATTTAGGATTTTATACCAGAGACAGGATGAGATTCAGTCTCAAAAATGTACAGAGGAATAAGCTGTAAATCATGTCAGGAACCTTAACCCACTGTGCTCAGATGCAGATGATGAGGTGATATGCTAATGCACAGGAGAAGTGGGACATGTGGATTAAAGTGCAATATGAGGTCCAAAAGCTAAGAAATCCTGATTATGTCACACCTTCACACCAGTTGTCCCTCAGGGGCCCTCAGACTGAGCAAAAAGAATGTCTGAGTTTCCAAAGAGACAGAAAAACAGAATAGAAAATAGAAACCCTGCTACCAATATTTAAGCTTTTAAATCAAAACATTTGCACTACACACAGGGATCTTTTGGGGTTTGGTTTTCACTTCACAAACATCTACGCTAGATCTGAAAGAAGCACTGTTAATATTATGTTAGAATACAATTCACCATTGTTAGTTTCACCTTTAAGAACTAAAACACAGAAAGTCTATTTATTGTTTGTTTCTGAGAATCCTGGAAATCAGAATCTTCTTGGGCTTGGCAGTATACATATGTAGAGCAAGTACCACAGTCAGTCTAATATCCAAACAGATAAACAGACATTAACAGCTGGCTCTGAAAAAATAACAACCTGTTGGTTTTTTTTCTTTCTGAAGTCCCAAAACTACCTTACCAACTCTCCCACTAGCAGGTGAGAGAAAATAGGAGATATGAAGGGAAAGAGCAGAGCATGTGCCCAAGTAGATAGGCCTATCCTACCGAGAAGCAGAGCTCAACAGATGCTTTGGAACAGTCTGTTTATCACTTTTAGCTTAAGAATCTGTATCCCTTTTAATTACAGAGTGTTTATCTCATCTTCCATAACAATGAATATACTTTTTCATCTCCATCAACAGCTAATCCTTAATTCTGCTGAGAACTTAGCCTCAATATTTTAGGGCAGTGAGCTCCACAGATATGCATTATGTAAAAAAAACCCCAGCATCTTCCTCTTATTCACTATCATTATTAAGCCTTCCAGCTCTGTCCTCTGTCTGGATATTCATCCTCATCCCATAATTCATTAGTTTGTAATCCTCTGTTACATCCCATGTCATTGTCCTTCATTAAACTAAGCACTTTTCAGCAGCTCCTGTTATTGAAAACTCTCTGACTCCCTAATAATTTCAGTTAACCATTTTAGGGCTTCTTTCCAATTGAGCTATGTTTCTACCATAATCTTTCCCAATCTGCTGATGAAAAGATCTTCTTTTTGAACAACAAGAGTTAATGCTCAGACTCAAAATAAATTTAATCAATTCTGTTTCTACCAACACTTTTCATGAAAGTGAAGTTTTTCAGATTGAACAGACCTTTTTCCATCATCCCCATCCTGTTTTTCTATTTCAGAACCAAAATTTGGCTCTGAAAAGCTCTGAAAACTTTTCAGAGTTTAACAGGAAAACCCTTGTAGTGTATCTGACCTGTAGGAGGGATTTTTCTCACTGCAGTGACATAAGTCTAATACTGGTTCCCTGTAAAGTCACCAGCAAGACCATCTTCAAGAGAGGGAGTCCTTGTAAAGATGCTGACATAAGCCAAAGCAACCCTTGGCCATACACGAATGTGTGGTACAAACTGCTGTCTTCATTCAGTACATGAAAAAAGGTGTATGCAGGGAAATGGTTTTTACCTCACATACAGAGAAAATAAGATCAAGGGATAAGAAAGCTGCCAGCCAGAGGCAGGAAGGCAGCAGCATCACATCCCTGATACTCCCACGTGATGAAACATCACAAATCAGATCTCCAAAACCATGCTTTAAAAATTAAAGACCAAAAAAAGAAAGCAGGGGCGAGAAAGTGAGAAGGATTCTTTTTTAACACCTATTTTTTGCGGAGGTAAAGTACATGATCTGAGTGCTTCTCTTCCACTCCCACTTTAAATGACAGTTTAGGTTCTTACATCTCCCGTATCGACGACAGATTAAAGAAAGCCAGCAAATAGCCGAAGGTTTCTGCCTATCACAGGAGACGATATCCCTTCTTCCTCTGGGATGGTGCAGCAGGGTTTCATTAATACAATAACTCTTCTTACTGCGTCCAATGTGCACAAGTCTCTTGAACAAAATCAGGTGGATTTTCTCTAACATCTGTTCCAAAGAGGCTGTCTTTCACCAGCAGTCTGCTGTTTTGAATTAACTGACAGCTGGCGTCTATGTATTAGCAGAACTATTAAACTTAAAAACCAACAAATTGAAAAAACCTTCCTACAAATGGCTCCATGTGAAGAAAGAACCAAGAGAATGATGTAAGCATTCCTTTTTGAAAGGCAGCACACATCTCTGAAACCTGCTCAGTTATGCCATGAAGGAACACTCTAAGCACATTCCTTTCACAATTGAGTGAATTCCTTCATTGCTAAAACATTCATTTTTTGGCACTTAAACACAAACAGGTGTCATTCCATGAATGGGGACATTTAAAACCACTGTGTCAGGGCTGGCAGAGACCCAGATGTCTTCAATGGGCAGCAACTCATCACCAGCCTCAGCCTCCAACCTAAGACTCACTGGAAGTGGCAGACTGAATGCCTTACTGGAGCGTCATCACCTCAAGATGTGTGGGAGTTATCAAAAGGCCGTTTTCCAGCAGCATTTCTAAGCAACACCTGACCCCAGGCCCCACCTTCAGGTCAAAGAGGCTCAGCTTTCAGAAGGGAGTCACACCCCCAAATGAATTAAGTACCTGCCCAGAGCCAGTGAGTGGCCTCACAGAGGAAGCTGGCATCAGAGAGGGCTGACCTCAAGTCACAGTACCAGGTTCCCCTCTGCTGGGCCCCCAGTGTGACTCAGGGCAGAAATGTCTGGAAACAAGGGCAGGGTTTAGTCTCCACAGCCATTCAGTCAGCAGTCTACTCCTGGCCCTCCCTGACCACAGTCCATCCGCTGTGACACCAAGCTTCATTGCCTAACAATTCCCAGCACATACCTCCTTTTGTCTTTGAAGGCAGGCACTTCTGAATTCATAAGAAACAGGTTTTGAGTAATTCCAGAAGGTAACTGGAACATACCTTCACTGCCATTAACAGCACTTCTCAAGTACTGATCAAAGTACTGCAGAACAGCCATATTCCATCCTGCTGGTTTGGGCTGGACTCATTTCTGTGGCTTCCAACAAACTTCCACAACACCTATCCTGAGTGAAGTCCACAGACTCCATCCTGTCTGGAAGGTCTTTAAATTTACAAAAACAATCATATCTGACCATCTGCATCTGCCCTTGCAATAAAGTTTATTTACCTTCACTATAAAGCTTCTTGCACATTGTGTGGTAACACTGTGGGATGTGGTCAACTTCAACATTTAAAATAGGATGTGCCTGTAACGTAGCAGTCATGCAATTAATGCTTTTTGCTTTGCCAACAACAGAGTCGGATTTAAATCCCAAGAGGAGACAGATATTTTAGCCACCTTACTCATCTCACAAGAACGAGGCTAAATGGTTCTCATCTATTCTGCATGAGATACAAGAAAGGGTGCAATAATGAAAACAAGGTAACCCTCTTACTATAATCTCGCAGGTTTATGTAAGGGTGCTGCTGTTCATGAGCTTTGTGATCAGTGTCAGCTCTCATTACAAGGGTATGAGAGATCTAAAATGACAAAGGAGGAAAGCAAAGGGGGCAAAAAAGCAGTTTGATGTGACCCTGCCTGTCAAGCCACAAAAAAACTATCCAGCAGTTCAATTCCCTGACAGTAGGAGCTACTTAACTTTTTACAGTATATTCATTAACAAGCTTTTGTAAAGGCAGAAGTATAATGGTGAAATATAATTTTTATGACCTTATCTGCATTATGGAGGGCACATTTACACTTGGAGAGAATGCCGTGTGCTAGCTGCAATACCAGGCATTCAGAGCCTAATATGGGGTGTAAAGAATGGATGAAAGCATGTTTGACTCTTTCCCAAAAGCCAAGCCCACATTCACTTCAGTTTTGAAAAAGTTTAATTGTACCATCAGTGTCTCTCAGAGATGAGAAAACCAAGATAGATACCCTTGATCAGCAGTTAAAAACTAAGAATGTTCCAAAAATTCCTCATAGAGGCATCTGAAAGGCATAAAAAAATAAAAAGTCTTTTGTAGGGGAAAACTATTCATGTCATTCAATGTGCTCTGATCTACTTAGGTGTGTCACAAGCATGCAGTAACTGTTGTATGAAATATCAATTGGCCTTTAGAAGCTGCACTTCATAAATTCATCACAGGCAGATATTTTCCGTTTACAAATCAATTGGGATGCTGGCATTTCATTACAGAAGCAACCAACACAATGCTTCACACTCTGCTCTGCAGACTGGTTCAGGGGAATCTATCAAAAATACATGGCCATAAACGCTTAGCAAATGGTGTGCATCTGGATGGGTTTTTAAACAACACGAATGAAACTAAAGGCTTGCAAAATGCAGTACCATGTAAGGGTAGAGAGTGATAGTTTTGGTCCAAATGTGCTTTGCAGGAGTCAAATTTGATGCCCATAGCAACAATATGTATGTCATCTTTCTTCTCTCCTAAATGTCCAAGTCTAGACTAATTTTAAATCTAAACTAATTTACTGAAAAGGATTTCCAGACTTCTTCCCTTCAGGATAGCAAGCTAATAGTAAATCTACAATAGTATAATCCATTGGTAATGTTTTGTTTGCTTTTGTGGTTGCTTTAACTCTATAATCCCCATGTCTATAAAAGAGTTACATGCAGGTTTGGACATCAATGCCCCTAAAATGAAAGATATTTTATTCCCTGGATTTAATCCAGCTGACGGGTTCTCCTCCTGTGTTATTTTTCTTATATACTTATTTCTTATGTTGCATTTGTCCCTTTCCAGCCAAACATTTGCCCCGAAGTAACACAAAATTCTCTCAAGCTACTCAGACAGTTTTCAGAAGAGTTTTATGAACTCCTCATCTCATCCCACACCTGAAACACAACTTTTCTAAATTGACCATATCTCACTCCTCTCTTCCCTCACTTCTCCGACAATGGTTTTATTACAGGCCTGCCTTGTGGAGTACTTAGTGTTTCTATTCCAGCAGCATGGAAGCTGTTATATTAAACATTTATCAGTAATGGGGCTACTCCCTTCTGCAAGCTAAGGTAATTTGGCAGATACAATAATGAAAAGACTCTGTAGGTTTGTCTCTTACAGAAGAAATACAGTACTCAAAATATACAAGATTCCACCCCAAACCTGACTGCATCAACTGCTCTCTGAAATCCAATGTTTCTTGTATTCCAAGGATTGCTAAATTAAGTCATCTCAGTTCCCTGTGTTTTTTTCTTTTAAATCAACTTGAATGTTTTCTGCCCCGTACACTGAAAACAAAGTTTCAGAAACTGTAATACAGTAAGTAAAAATAAAGGAAGGAAAAAAATCTTCTCACTCCCTGAGAGGTGTACCACTGGAAACAAGGTTTAAAGGAAACAAAAAGCAACAAAAGCTTAATCAACAGAATAAGTACCTATGGACTTCTGAACATACAAAGGGAACAGAGCTGTTTAGTTGCAAGGTGCAGTTTCTCTTTACAGGGAATATTTTTCCAAACAGAATGATGCTTTGTACCTGTCCTATAATTAGATGCCAGACTTTCGTATTTTGCTGAACGAAGAAAAAAGACTAAGAAAGTGACTTGATCATTTCAGTGCCTCCCAAAGAGTGCCTATAGCTGTTCTACAGCACTTTTAGCTCCATTTATATGGATATCTCACTTTTGTCCCTATCTACTCCATCTGCTGTGTTTATATAGTCTCTAGCAAATATCGATGATATCTGAGTCTAAAAGACTACATCAGTATCAGGCTCTAGGAAGGAAGCAGAGAGTGGGAATAATGAATTCTTCCCTAAAAACTGTTCCCTAACAGATTGTTTCTAGGCACCAGAGCCTTCAAAATGCCTATCACAGAATTATCTTCATGCATTTTAAGCATCCTTCACATTGAGGATCCAGTAACTTTTATTTTAATATAAAGAACAAATGCTCAGAAGCCAAATAATCCAAAACAGATTTCTACAGGGTCCTGCATTCTCAAGCACTAAAAGAAAACCCTCAGAATACTGAAGGCCTGACATGGTAGACTGCTACAAAATTCTGTCAACCAGATTTCATCTCAGATTTCACGGGCTGGTCACCAGTACCTCTTATGTATAATCTGTAAACCACATTTTTAAAGCAACCAGGGACCCTTCAAAATGAAAAAACAGATACACATTTTTGACACACATCTCTCGATACTGAGAAAACTTAAAGCATTTACTTCTATTATAGAACAGAAAAGGTACGTGCTTGGGGACAGAATTCCAAATTAAGATACCCTCAAGAGATGCTCTACACTGTTTTGAAATAAAACTTCCACCTCATAAAATGTTAATATTAGGGCTTTAGGCAGACATTAAGGTCAGGACAGATGTGCTGCCTAACATGTAAAAGACTCTCACTTTCCCAAAGGCCAATAAATGCCTTTCAGTAACTAAAAAGCAGTTACAGAAGATGGTGGTACTTTGTTCACAAGTATTCACGTTGGCAGGTCAAGCAATAGAAAGAAGTTGCTCAGGGGAGAAGCTGACCTGGATATATATGAAAAAAAAAATCAGTGGGAGAACAATTAAACATTGGAACAGACTGCTTAGAGAGATGTTAGAATCTCCCTTCTGGAAATATTCAAGACTCAGCTTGACAGGGCCTGAATAACCTGAAAGGCCCTGCTTTCAATAGAAGGTTGGACCACATGTCTCTAGCATCTCCTTTCATCCCTAGACTTTGCTGAGATTCTAACATCTTGTTCTAAGATCCAAAACTTGGACTGTAAAAGACTGGCAGTGAACTCCTTGGAGTAGCAGTGACTTGAACTACAGTTGCATGCACTGAAAAACTGGCAAATTGAAATTGCTATCACACTGATGAGGATGGGTAAAAAGAGATGTTTCTTCTCAGTAGCTAGATTTGACAAATTAGGAACATCCTCATCCTGTCAATTGATGATCTGCAGATCATAAAACCTGTCTGATCTGTGTAACTTAATTTGGTAGTTATCCTTTCTAATCTGTTAACTACTGTCTTCTTTAACAACAGAAATTTCTTCTTTAACAGAAGAAACGACACAATGAATTCCAGTCTTTCCCATCACTATGCCCTGCTGCTTTTTTCCTACTGGGGTGTGAATTCCATACAAGAGTGCATTTGTCAGAATGAAGGACCTTCTCCAAGGAAAGGAATGTAATTCATTTGTGAAAAGCAGGGATTAGTAATTATTTAAAGGCAATCCATCTGCCCCCAGAGATGTACTGGCTGCACAGATGAAGGGCTGGTTTAATCTCTTTAAGAGTAAATTTCTGAAAGATTCCAAATAAAACTACATGGGAGAAGAAAGTTTGATCCTTAAGCACAGAGATGGTGGAGTTTCTTTTGGTAGTGCCACTATGTCATGGCAGTGATAAGCTATTTAAAGACACTGACCTGACAAGCTGATACAGTTTTAGATGCATCCATCTAAACTAAAAAAAAGGCAAAATGGTACTACATCTGGCCATATACCCCAATAATTGCTTTATTGTTAGAGCTTTTGACAGTTATGGACAATCTTGTTGTGGGGCTGAGCCTGCCTAGATGTTTCATTCTGCCTCAGACATACGAGGTGCATTATTTTCCTTGGAATTTGGAAGGATTACTAGTCATATATTCTCTAACCTTTTCGAAATGAACTGTTCTAATGGCAGACATTAGCATATGGAAACATTTCCTCACAGTGTTTTGCTTCCCCTACTGTGCTGTATCACAAGGAGCATAATATATGAGGAAAGCAAACAAGTATGGTTTTGATCCTTGGGTGCTAATAATGCTAGAGAGCTGTTTTGATGGAACTGCTGAAAGAGCTAAAATATTTTTAACTTCCCTACTTCCAGTAGTCATGTGACTATAAAACACAATTAATTTTGATGACGAAGTTAAAGAATCCTAGGCACATACTTCTGAAGTGTTGTACATTCCTTGCATTCTTACAGAATCTGAAGGATCTTTATACCCTGACATGATTTTTGAGGCTAATCTGGGTAGCCATGCAGGTTGACCACAGAGTTTCTTCCCATAGCAAGTGATCGTATTTTATGTTAAAGTAGCATTGTCTGCTGTAACTCCAAAGAAAAAAAAAATACTTGCTACAGTCCAAAATACCCATGATATAGTTCCTATAGATTTAAAAAGTAACAAGCAATTCTAGTGCTCCTAACAGGATCATATGTCCTTGAGATTTTCACAAGTGTTATTTCAGCGTGTCAGTACAGGTAAGTAGACACGTAAGGTTGCAACAAGAGTTAAAGGGGATGAACATACAGAAAATTAGCTGAATTTTCTTTCTAAGCTCCAGAAGAAATAGGGCCACACTGATAAACTTAAGTCATTTAGTGGTCAATTCTAGGTTATCCTGGTGGCCTCTCTGTCTCCATATTTAAAAATTAAAAAAAAAAAAAAAATTCTCCCTCTTAGCTATAGATGAAGTTGCAACAAGCAACAGAAGCAGATCCTGGCAACTCTTCCTTCCCCAAATCACGTAACTTACTCTCATTCTGAATTTCTAAGGAAATAGGATTTATGCATCCAGCCTGTGTTGGGTGAAAGCTGAGGGAAGGGAGCAGGCAGGGTGCTGTACGAGCCCTGGAAACCCAAGCCAGCCCTCAGCAGCATGTGTCTGCAGTATCAATAGCAGCGAGGCAGCAGCACCGTGCGCGAGGCTGACCTGGAGCCCGCATGAGGAACAGGCACGCACACGACTGGGTTCATGTTCTGTGCCCCATTGCAGGGACAGAGGGGGCATCCTGCAGCCTGGGCAGGGTGGAAGGTGAGGAAGGGAGAGGTCTGCAATGATCCCAGCCATCCAAAAGAAAATCAGAACTCATTCTCTCTGCTCTTGGCAGAATTTTAAACAGTAACAGAACTGGAGCTGGGTAGTCATACCTTCAGCTCTGACTGGGTGTGGAGTAGCCTCAAGCAGGCATCCCAACAGCAGCAGGGAGCGAATTTCTGCTCAGTGTACTCCGCCCTCCAAGCCCCACGGCCTGGGCAAGGAGTTTAAAGTGGCCCTGCACAGTGGCAGGAGCAAGGCTGAGTGCTCTCCTCAAAAGGGGTTCTAGGGCCACAGCTGCCATTTTCAGCAGGAATGGACAATGGATTGGCCTCTCTTTGAAATATTCCTCTCCCCAGTTTGGTTTAGGATATACGCTCCAGATAGCTCCTGATTTAACAGTTCTCCAAGTTTAATCTCATTTTATTTTCTCTTTATGTGTCTCAATCCATCGCCCCCTTATTTTTCTGCTCTGAGGCTCACAATTCCCAGTTTGTTTTCAGAGCTCATTAAGAGAATTTTCTCTCTCCCTCTGTCATATCATTAACAGAAATGTTACACAACTCCAGTCTTACTCCCAACCTACATAACCATTGCACTACTGCTGATAATCAGCTCCTGTTTATCTTTCACCCAACTTTTTCTTCCTACCCAAGTGAATTTCAATTAATCTTCATGTTAGAAAGTAAACATATACCTTCCCTCTTGATTCCCTAAAATCATTAATTTTGCAATTCTATCAAAAAAAGCAATTACACTGTCTGACAAGATTTATTCTTTATGAACTCGTGTTGTTATTGCTTACAATTCTGTCACCCTGCAGACTGTGAGTTTGCATCCTCTTTTAATATCAGGCCCATTATTTTACCAGTGGTTATACTTTCGGGACAGTAATTGCTAAGAAAAACCTTGGCTTTCTTCTGAAGGTCAACATTATAGTTTCCAGTCCTCACTAATACTGACACTTCATTTTAGCTACCATCTCACAAAAACAATAATCACATAACAGTGGCACAGCAAAAAGGCTCACCAACACAAACTTATTAAACTGAGGGGTAACAAAGAGAGAAAAATCAACCTTTTGTTCACATACTCCATTCTTCACTCTTTAAAATTAAAAATAATTTTAAAAGTCAGCCTTCTGCTACAAGAGAACACTCAGGGATACTGTTTGGACTTGCAGAATGATGCAGGGTAAAAGGGACCCCTTGAGATCACCTAGTCCAACCCCATGGTCAAAGCAGGGCAAGCTTCAAAGCTATCATATTACTTAAGACCTTGTCCAGCAGAATTTGGAGAACTTCCAAGGTTGGTGATTCCACAGCTTCCTAGAGCAACCTCTTCCCACAGCAGCACTCCAAGGAAAAACTTTT
The DNA here is from genome assembly GCA_013399225.1 of Rhipidura dahli. NCBI lineage: Eukaryota > Metazoa > Chordata > Aves > Passeriformes > Rhipiduridae > Rhipidura > Rhipidura dahli. The sequence goes on along the minus strand of VXAC01000604.1, from coordinate 3,918 downwards.
TTCCTCACCTCCACTTGGGACTTACTGAGGCACCAATCATGGCCATTGCCTCTTGTCCTCCCTGTGCATTTCTGTGAAGAACCTGACTACCTGTCTTCCCTACCACACTCCCTAAGTAAAGTAAGGCTACATAAACCAGCCTGTTCTTCAGGCTAAATCAGTCCAGCTACCTCCATCTCGTAAACAGTAAGTGCTCAGACCCTTCGGAATCTCCTTCTGGCCGTTCACTGCATTTGCTTGTCAGCATCTCCCTGGTACTGGGAAGACCAGCACTGGGCACAGCCTGGTGTGGCCTCGTGAGCACTGAGCATCAGGAAACAGAGATAATCCCTTCCCCATTGCTACTGTAAGGCATCTGACTTCATTTTCTCAATTTCAATTTTCCAGGTTTTCTTGTAGTGGTAACTTTTAATAGTGACTTGCAGTCCTTGCAGTCTATGCAGAGGATTTCTAGGCACACTGAAAATTCAGCCTTTGAACTCATGCACTTAGTGATGCTGGTGTTTAATAAACCAAATTGTACAATTTGCACTTGATCTCTACAAGCCTGTGTATGCTTTTAACCATCAACCTGGGTATGTTTTCTGCCATCAACCAAGCAACAACTGAGGAGGGTGAAAAGCAGCTTGATAAAGTGGGTAACGTATGGAGGGGAAGACATTTGACTGAATTCTCATATTTGTACTCTTATGTTAGAGAAACAAAGACAGGGGAGTTGCAGACAGGATCATCAGCATCCAGAGAGGAAAAGCTGACTTGCAAATCTCAAAGGTGGAAACAGCTACTGAGCAGAGTGACAGAGAGAAGGGCTGCAACAAACAGGCCAGGTAAGAGGAGATAGATAGGAATTCAGACCTGGAATTTCCTAGAAATGCAAATACCTCCAACAGGACAAAACCCAGAGGAGTAAAGTGCAAACACTGTTGTTATGCCTGAGGGAAAGCAGAACAAGAGGGAGAAAAAGGTGGGGCAAACAGCAGCACGCAGCTGTAGCAGTTCAGTCCGCTCAGAAGGTTCATATATTACTAAGCCAGGAAGTGGTAAAAACACACAAAACTGGAAGATCTTCTCATAAGTATCCTTAAAGCCCAGCAAGATCAAGCTTTACCTTGGCTGAACTTTTAAACACTTTCTGTGCTGCTGTTCAGAAAGAGACTGGGAAAGAGATTTCTCAACACTGGACATATCACAGGGAACATGCAAGGTTAGAGAAAAGAAATGAATGAAGATGGTCTGTTTTTTCACATGCATGCTCTGTCACAAACCAAGAAAAAACAAGGTTAATGCTCACCTGGTACATGGCACAGACCAATGGTTCCAGTGGCAATAAAAAATAATAAATAAAGGGGCAATGCTGGCCAGGAGACCATAAAAGAACATATGCATTGTAAAGGTCTTTTGCTTTTCAATTTTAGTTCAGGGGTTTGTCATAAGATGCATCTATCAGCCTCTGCTTTCCATTCTGCTTTAACAGCAATGTCTTGATGAACACAGAATAGTTCTGTTATAGTTTAGGAGTAACACGGACTCATTTTACTCTTAGGATATTTATTGCATTCATCTAGTGGCTTAATAGAGAAGCTGAAAAAACAAACAGTAAGAAAATAGGATGGCTTAAAAAAAAGTCTCTTTGCAAACATCTGAGGGCTATTATGAAACAAGGGTCTATATGCTACACGTATCACAAGTTAAAAAAGTTCCCTCTCTTGCAAGAGGCCAGCTGTTTGGAGCAGTGTCTTGGGAAGCCAGGCAGAATACTGGTTCCAGCTCCAGAAGAAACAGAAATACAGGATCTGGCAGCTGAGAAGGAGTTCTTTGAGACCAAGAAGCAAACAAAGTGGTATCTAGCCCTGAGACTATCTCATCAAAAGAAATACAACCTAATGTCATTTTGATTTCCTTCACTTCCGGTACTTTCAAAGTTCTTGGAAAAGAGCTCAGGCACTAAGGGACATCTGCAAATACTTCAAAAATATTTCCAGCATGGTTACACAATACAAGAAGTGCATTTCTATGGTCAGTGACACACTGAGTTTTCATTCTGGAAAAACTGTGTAAGGAACATTTCTGTGCCAAACTTCACATGGGGTGTCATCCGTTGTTTTACATCCCAGCTTCACAGTTCAACATCACCAGGTGGGTCACAATGTAAGTGGATGACACAAATCCACTAGAACTTATTTTTAGATAAATACACTTTTATCACTTTTCAGCATTTGTAACAGCATTCTGCATGGTCAGCAGAACCAGCTGTGTACTTCTCTGCAGCCTGCATTCATAATTAGATTAGCCAAGCCATTTTATTAGGATGGAGTTCAGGCACCCATCCTAGAATTCAGGCATCCTGTGTCCTGGAAAAGTTTAGTGGGGACAGACCAAGGCTCTTATTCAACAGCAAGGTGTCAGAGACAGAAAAAGGCCAATTAGAAGTGCCAAAAGAAGACTAAGACACACCACATAAGTGCAGGCCTAGTCCCAATTACTAGCACTGGCAAACTTCTAAGAATATTGTGCTAATACTCATCTGTGTAAAAGATACCAAATTATTTGTGAATTTCTTTGTTCTCAAATGTTGTTGTTTGTACAACACCAAACCCCATACACACCAAACCAACCCCATTTTCACCCCTCCTCCCATCACCAGTATTTAAATCTCAGATTTCCAGCTATTCAGCTAAAAGGAATAACTAGAACTTACAAAGAGCTGCCAAATCTGATAGCCTCATTAAGGCAAGGCAATACAGGCTTGTGTTCCCACAGCCAGCCAGCAGCAAGGCCACGCACATATTCCAAATACATAGAATATCACAGATTCACAGAATTGTTGAGGTTGAAAAAGACCTTGAAGATCACTGAGTCCAACCATTAACCTGCCACTGCCAAGTCCACCACTAAATCGTGTCCCTAAGTGCCACATCTGCTTATCTTTTAATTACATCCAGGGATGGCGACTCAACCACTTTCCTGAGCAGCCTGTTCCCATGCTTGACAACCCCTTCAGAGAAGAAATTTTTCCTAGAATCCAATCTAAACCCCACCAGGCGAAACTTCACATAGATATAGACAGGCTTGATCCTGTGCTACTCGCTGGCTGATCAGGAAGAAAGCTCATAAGAGTGAAATTTGTACTAATTGCACACACACACAACATGGATCCTTCCAGCAGCTGGCCTTAGATGCTTGGTCTGTCCAGTAGCAGTGCCCTGGTCTCCACTGTTGCTGACACAGGTGATAACCCATGAGGTCTGCAAAACCCCTCCAGTGTCTTGTGGTGTGATCCCTGGCTGTGCCTCTACTTGCTGGCACTTAGACTCAATGCAGCCACAGGGAAAAGTGAGCACCTCACCCACAGAAACAGTCAGAAATAGAAGTCAGTAGGAATATGAGATGAACTGCAGTGATTAGACACAAGGCATGGCCAGGGAATGGAATGGAATGGAGTGGAGTGGAGTGGAGTGGAGTGGAATGGAATGGAATGGAATGGAATGGAATGGAATGGAATGGAATGGAATGGAATGGAATGGAATGGAATGGAATGGAATGGAATGGAATTCGGTCAGAAGGGACCTATGGCAATCACCTGATTTAACTGTGTGACCTCTTCAATGCTGACCAAAAGCTAAAGCATGTTACTTAGGTCATGGTCCAAATGCCCCTTAAACACTGAGAGGCTTAGGATATCAACCCCTTCTCTAGGAAGCCTCTTCCAGTGTCTGACCACCCTCTTGGGGAAGAAACACTTCCTAATGTCAAGTCTAAATGCAGCTTTGAACCATCTCCATTTGTCCCATCACTGGACCCCTGGCAGAAGGGATCAGCATGTCCCTCTCCATCTGCCTTCCTCAGGAGCGGCAGAGAGCAAGGGGATCACCTCTCAGTCTCCTTTTTTCCTGGAGCCCTCAGCCACTCCTCCCAGGA
>VXAC01000602.1:134155-182262 GCA_013399225.1 Rhipidura dahli | reverse complement strand
ATACAATGTGTGTGTATATATATATATATACACACATTTATTTATTTATTTATATATTAGTAAAGAACTGTTATTCCTGTTCCTCACATCTTTGCCTGAAAGCCCTTTAATTTCAAAATTATAACAATTTGGAGGGAAAGGGGTTGCATTTTCCATTTCAGGGGAGGCTCCTGCCTTCCTTGACTGACACCTGTCTTTCAAACCTCGACAACTTGCTGTGTGTTTATGGCATAAACAGTCCACTGAGAAACTGCAAATTGCAGTCACATTTTATCAGCTGTGGTAAGCATGCAGGAGACATGCTCAATAGCTCGTCCTCAGGAGACTCTATTTCTGCACCTCCCCCTGTCTCTCAGTCCTTGAAGGTTTCCTGCTACTTTGCCACTTCTGTGCCCCTCCTGGCACGAGGTTAGTGAAGGCAACTCAGTGTGCTAGCCCATATGGCCACGCCAGTCACCTGGCCCTCAAAGGCAACAGGGATGGCAGCACAAAAGCCATCTTCTTCCACGTCTCCATGGGTGTTGAGTGGCATTAAAAAAACCCAAAAACCCACAAAACAACAAAAAACAGGAAGAAAAAAAAAGGTTCCTATTGAAATGCCGACACAGTGCTTCCAGCTTCCTTCTTACTTTCCTCTGTCCTCATCTTCTGTTCTTTCAATGGTCAGGATCCTCTTGATACCACTCCCTTCTCTCTGCTCACAGGGGTGCAAGGAAGTCCTGCCATTTTATTCTTCCAGAAGGGCAAAAAGAAAGTAACTGAGCTCAACTGAGGTAGGAAAATTTTGCTTCTTTTCATTTTAAAACTGAAATTCACATGATAAGATTGCTGGATTTGTTTGAAGATATCCAAGGGCTTCAGGATAAGCTTCCTCAATCACTATTAACACATCCAAGATAAATATGAAAGACATTGTCACTTTGTCCCCTTGAGCTTCCCCATCTGTCTTAAAATCTGAAAAAAATTTTAAGTATTTGCAAATTTCTGTGCAGCTATCTTCTGAAATGCACAACACCGTTAATGCGTATTTCCCTGAAAAAAAAATCTTCAAAGCACAAATATTCAAGCAGAGCCTTCCAAAAAAACAGGTACTGAACAATCTTGTTGCCTAAAGCTGATTCTTTTAAGTGCTCTGAAATGTAATGTATTCTCACTGACATAAGACCAGACAGAGAGACATGTCTAGGTTAGGAGCATCCTCATAGATTCGCATGATCAAACAGAAAGATAAACTGAAAAACATAATCCTAAAAATTAAGCACAAAACAACTACATTTTTAAATGGTTTGGATTTTTGGGGGAAAAAAACAAAGGATTTCAACTTCCTTGAACGGCAGAGACTCATTAAGACTGGGATGAGTACTCACCATCCTCTATCACACCACCACTGTGAAAGTTCATTCTAACCTCTAAATGCCACACTCAAACATAGGACACATCCCACTTCGTGAGAACAGTGAGCAGACGCTGATAGATCTCATTCAGACCTTCCTAGAAGGGAGGGCAGTAAGGGATGCCCAAGAACAAACAAGGTGCTAAATACTGCCTGACTGCTATGATCAACAGAACAACACAGAGACAGGCAGCTAAGGAGCTGATCTCCAGGACACAGAGCATCTGTCATAGATACAACAGTCTAACCTCAGATTTTGTGTTTTCCTCATCACTATGACTCAAATTCTTACCAACATCTGAAGGAAAGTGGTGATGTAGTAATCTAGAAGTATGCTGGAAATTATTTATATATTATTTATATACATACAAAATATTAAAATATAGGTATTGTTTCTATGAGTGTGTGCTGTATACATACATCCCCCCATCCTGTTTGGCTGTTACCCACCTATACTACAGCAAATTTCAGTATAAACAGGGTTTACACTTTACCACTGAATAGTCAAAATCATGAAGTTCTTCAGAGATGTCTAGTAGCAATTGCTGACTACCAGAAGTGGTCAAATGCTATTAAAAAAAACCCCTACAAAATAAAACACCCTAGGTCATCATGCCTCATGCCCATCCCCATCCCCCTCTTTTAAGTTTAGGTATTATTTAAGTAATTATAAGATCACTTAAAATATTTAACAATTTGGACAACCAGGAGTTTAACAGAATTAAGACCTACAATCTTTTAATGACTTTTAATACTTTGTTTCTTTTTACATCCTAAAAACATTATCAGCTGACTGGGAGACCCCAATGCAGATAGCAAGAAAACTTACAAAATGACAGTGAAAAAACACTGCTTACATTTTATACCGTACATTTATACAAAATTACTCTCTCTAAATGACGGTATACAGAATATTATCAGTTCCTTACAATGTTCAAAACGTTCCCAAGAGTTTTCCACGTTTAACTTTCCATGTTAAACGAAAAGCCGTACCATGTTGAACTCTTTCCCGAGGCCTCCGCAGTGCTCTTGCTATGTGGTTCCTGGTTTGGTCTCTAATAGAATGTCGGTGACTATTTAATGCACTTACAGGAGTTGAAGTTCTTCTCCTTTCTACTTTTTCGTCTCTATATGGGGTACTCCTGAGGGCTATGTGTAGAGGAGCATCTACAAAGAGAACAAAGACCAAGTCCAAGCTTTAAATAGATTGCAAAGTCAGTCTACTTCAGCAGCAGCAGCTCTGGCAGTCCATGTGGAATGTTTCTGATCAGACATTCCTCAACTCAGTCCTAGCCCTGACTAAAAGGCTAAAACCTCCAATGCTTTTGCTGGATTTGTTGAGGGGTTTTTCCTTCAAAAAGAAGCAGTGGATGCCCATGCATTCCCCGAAGCTCTATTCTTCCAGAAATACTGTGACTTTGGGAAGAGATGGAAAGAGGAACAGTTTGGTTCTGCAGAAATATGGTTTGGGTAATTTTTATTAGTTTCCCTGAGAGAAAAAGTGCTTTGATGGTTTAATTAGAGGAACCACAGCCAGTTCTCTGAAGTGTGCTTTATAAGGAGACACACCGAAGTGGCCCAAAGCAGCTCTGCACATACAAGGAAGAGCAATTTTCAAATACATACCACTGAAACAACTGTGTTTCAACCAAGAGATGCAAGAATTCAGGATCACTACCTAAAATTCATAAAAATCATAAGTTGCAGAAATGGCTTCACCTGAGATTCCATTTTTTGTTTAAGTCAGTTTCATCCTCCTAACTGCAAGTAGCAACTCCTACTGAAAGACCCCTGGACACAGAAAAAGAGCAGTGAAGGCGGTAAAAGCTAAAGCTGCATGGCAGGTAGGACAGCAGACTAAATGAGAGCAGTACATTGCCATTATGCAGTAGTACATCAAGTATCTTGGTCAATGAGACCCAGTAGCCAAGGTGACCGGTTGCTGACTTTCATCAAAAATGTCCAGTTCTATCATCATATGCATCTCAAAAGTTCGGTGGATAAGGAGGGCAACTTCCTTCTAGTCTGAAGATTAACATGTCACCCATAACAAAACAATTGTGAGCAGAACCTGAGAGTGACTGAAAAGAGAAGGGAAAGAGTCCCAGAGACTACACTTAGGAGAAGAAATTGGATCAAGCACCCTGTCCTGATCAACATTTCAAGCTGAAGAAATAACAAGGCACATTAAGACATATCGTTGTAGAGCTTTCAGAACCAAGTGGATCTCTTCAGGCAAAATAAGCTCCCAGATGCAGAAATCTGATGACATTTTCCCTACTCCTCTCTCTCTGAAGTTAGAACTTAAAGGAAAAACAAACAAAAAAGAAAAGCCATTTGCAACTATTTCCACAACCAAACTTAGCTTCTAGTCACCTGCCCTAGCGCTCTACAGCAGCCACAAAAGACAGAAATTGAACCAAAACCCAATTACCACACACAACTCTCTAAAACATGCCTTTTGTCCAGACAGGCAACTTGCTGCTGCCTTTCGCTGGGTGCATATTTCCCTCAAGAAAGTAGAAGGTTTTGTCCATGAAGAATTACTAAACCAGAAGATATTCCTTGATAAAACACCACAGTATGTGTATGACCTTCCATTTGCAACATGACTAACTTATCTTGCAGGAGTAAGTATAAAGAGGTTTTGTGGTAATTTTTTTGTTTGGTTGGGTTTTTTGGTACTGTCTTTATTTGCTGTTTAAGTCAGATCTATTTTGACTTCCTGTTCCTCTGAGGACTTCCAAGACTAGGGGTCAAGTTATCATCAGTTCAGATGACAAAACCAAAAGAAAACTTTTTCCCATGGTACACAGTAACTGAGAAATAAGATTCAGGTACTACATAATCTCTTTGGGAACACCAGTGCCCTAACAAACTTTATGAAATGCAAATGGTATTTTTCAGTACAACGTGAAAAGTCACATAAACAATCTCTTCTGCAGCTTTCCTGACTGTCTACCATTCTGCAAAAACTTTTCAAAATATTTACAGAATGCCCTGTCAGAGAAACTCAAAATTACAATACAAAAATCCATACAAACCTGACGGCCTTCATTTAGGCCTCCTGTGTTTCCCCTCTCCCAACAGCTCAACTCAATCTCATGAATTAATATTTAAGAACACCATAGCCACCTTGATCCCACCAGTCTTTGCAAGAGCACAAGGCTTCTTAGCTTCCTGTGGACTGATACAGGTGCATACAGGCTCTTGGTGGAAAAAAACTGCATTTTGTGTCCACTGGGTTTTTTTAGTTTTGTGAGACTTAATTTTAAGGAGATTTTTGCCAAGAGTATGTCCTGTCTTCTAAAACACACAGGTTAATATACTTCTGTAAGATTTCTTGGCTAACTATTACATTGTCCCAGGGGAGGCCAAGGTACTCTACCATACATTGAATGCATTTTTTCAGTAACTGACACAAACACACTGAAGTTTTGAAACACCTTTGTTCCACTGACAGAAAAGTTTAGAGGGTCTACAAGATCTTTGAGCACTCTGAAATATATTTTAGGAGTTATGATTAAATTTGAGAAGGTGAGATGAAAAACCTGCCAATTTATCCTAAGCTTTTGGGACAGCTGATACCATGGAGATGCAAACTTACAAGCCTTCCACACTGAAGTGTCTTTTTCCTCTTCATTTGCAAGTATAACTCAGACAGGTCAATTTATAAAATCCTTCCCTAAAGAACAATTATTCATAACAACCACAACTAAGACCTTATATTTAGGCATGTAAGGCTGCAGCGACAGCAGGACCACGCTCATGGAGACTCCTATGAGGAATGCACAGGGGACCCCTTTGTGTTTCCAAAAGCTGCTTGCGCAGGCCCCATGAAGACACATGCATCTGTGTCCCACCTCAGGGAAACCACAAAAGGCACGAAAAGCCTCCTGACATCCTGGGCAGTGACACTCGCATTGTTCTTGAACAAGAATGTTGTGATAAAACATCAGAGATTAACTTCCAGCTCAGATGACACTGAATACCACTAACAGGAACAGGAGGTATGTTCACAAGATACTGGCGATGAACAGGATTCCTGATTAACTGCCCCCAGCCTTCTTCCATGGAGTTTCTTTCATGCCTCTCTCCTCTAAGCCTGGAAGAAGTATCCTCTGTCATATGAAGAGTTGACCCAGAAGCAGTGAAGGATCTCAGAAACTAAAACATACAGACCTGAGATATGAAATTACCTCAGCGATGCAGAAACCACATGGATAGAGAACTTAAGAGTTCTAACTTTCTTTAGAGAACTGACACCTACACCTAAGCACATTGAGGTTCAGTGACAGACAAGGCAGTAGCTTTCTGTTCCCTGGAATGCTGATATAGGACCCCATGTAAGAAGACAACTCAGCATTCACAGGAAGCAGAGACTGCATTCCCAAGTATGTGAATCAGACAAAGTTACCATCCACTGCTGTGAGATCATTTGCTGAGAACTTCCAGTGGTATTTTCAAGAACTGAAAGACCATGTATCATCTTGACTTACAGCCACCCCCCCAGAAACCAAACACAGTATTGTCACGATAGGCCAAAGACAATCAGCAATTCTGCAGAACACAGAGGGTGTTTGTGCAGATCTTCCCCTGCTGCAAGGAAAAAACCTGCATTCGTAGATCACCATGCACATCCCACTGCCTAGCAAAGAGGCATCAATCAGTCAGAATTTAGAAGAAACAGGAAAATTTCGCAAAGGGTCAACCTGACAACCAGTACACAACAGGCCTGAGGTTCACCTGTGAACAGCTATTAGTGACAACTAGATGCCTGAGATGTTTTAAGATGTCAAAGCAAGTTTGCCAACCCCACCCACGCACAATTCCGTTTTCATCAGTAACACAAGAAAGGACAAATACCTCTTTTCTGTACATGCATTCACGTAAAAAGTTCGTGCATTTAATCCCTTATACACTAAGAGGACATATTGTGATTAACTTTGATTAGGCAGAATTCTCCAAAAATGAGGTTATATAAAAAACTTTAAACCTACTGACAAAACATTTTTTCCTATTTTAAGTGCCTTATATGGACTCCACGGTATGGACAGATTTTTTTACAGTATCTAAACTCCAAATTGCAAGTCTGTTCTTTTCTTTTCTTCCTCGTGGCAAGGAACACAGGAAAGCCAAGACTGGCCACAACTTGCCAGACTGAGGTTACTATTCTATACTCACATCCCAATTTGAAGCCTAATACTGTACAGTGTTTTTGAAGTCCCAAAACTCAGTTTAGCTTCCATTAGGACCAAAGCTCCTGGGAAGAGCTCAACTACATCCTAGGAGTCAATGGGTATCAGCTCATGAGGTCCCTGTCAGTACAACTGTGCTGACAGCAGGACTAAGTGGTTATTAGGAACATTAGCACACCAATTAGGAACAATAGCACACCAATCACCTCAGATGGTACTTCCTTGCATGCACGTTATCAACTCCCCTACTTGTTCACGAGGTCTGTGTCTCCTGAGAAACCTTCAGCATCCAGCAAGTACAGAGCCTCACCAAGGTATGATGTGGGGGCACATGAGCTGTGCAAGCACTCAAGTCTTGACCTTCCTATTTCAGAAAATATGTTCGGCACAAAGGCATGAACTATATGTTAGCAAAACTCCAAATGAATAGATTTTACTAAAAAGATGAAAGTCACCAATCCAGAAAAACTCCAAGTAAAGATGTAAAAATTATGACTTGCAGGTACAAAGAAAGAAATGAAACTATTCCAAGCTTCATGCCCTTGGAGTGGTCTAGGTCAGGAAAAAACAATCTTTCTATGTCAGGAAACAACAATATTTATTAAGAATAACCTTTTGCAGGCACTTTATACAGAATAACAAGGACAGACAGACATATCTGAAACAGAAAACTGGTACCTCCAGAGGAGATTGTTTACAGTGTCTGCAGGGCACAAGTCACAGTATGGGATGACATACTTCAACAGTAAACTACGGGGTTCTGCAGCAAAAGAGAAGGGACCACAAAGAAAAAAAGCCTGTCTTAAAGTTAATGCATATGGGCACAGAATGAAATTCTACTCCATTTTTTTATTACAACAACCAGTAAGTAACTAGCTGACATAAATTTTCACAGATACTGTACCACATTTAATTTCCAAGCAGTAATTCTGATAGAACATCTCAATTTGAACTAGCACAAAACCTAAGCAACTCTTTCATCTAAGACCAACACTGAGAAGTCATCTGCAGCCCAGACTCAAAAAGCCTCTTTTAGACTTATGCATCCACATACATTTGTGCAGATCTCAATTCTCCTCTTTAACAGAGGGGCTGCAGGTGGCTCTGCCATGCACCTGCTGACGTGCAATGCAACCTCAGAGCTGAGGGCAGGTATATCTGCATCTCCTACAGCCCAGAGAAAAACAACTGCCTTCTATGCAAGAACAATTCTTTCCTGAAGACCAAGTAGCAGCAACTTGAGGAGGTAAGTATTGTAACATGCACTTTGGGGAAGAGCTGCTTCATCATAATGATCTCATAATACTTTCTGATAAATTAAAGAAAGAAGTATTGCCCAAACACATCCAGTAGGCATATTCTGCAAGCCATATATAAAATACAAGCTGCAGGCAATGGTAGTTCCTTCCTCTCTGTTCAGAGCCACTACAGAATTTAGAGAGCTATCGGTCAAGTTTGCCACTTTAAAGGCAAGATCCTTCTTTGGAGAAAGTGGGAGACAGCTCAAATCAGTCCCACAAAAACCTTTCCAGCTCACTCAAGCTTGGATTCCAATGCAAAGTGGCACAATTTACATATCAGAAATTGTAATTTCAGAGTCTCCACTTCATTGCAAAGCAACTACATTTAAACTGATCTTTCCCAAATCCCACAACATGGTCACTGAAGACCACTTACATCCATCTTCTTTTCCATATGTTAAAATTCTAATTTTAAGCACTGCAAAGAAAAGCTTTTGCTACTGTTCTGAATATTGCACATTTTCCTACAACTTTAGAAGCAGTAAGTATTTTCACTATAAATCTAGCACCAGACCACCTCCACCATTTATTTATTTTATGTGTAGCAGAAAGAGTAAGGAGACCCAGAAGTCTAAAATAAAACTTGTTAGGTAAGTGTGACAAAGCTTATAAAGCAAGAGTATCTTCAAGTTAATGGAACAACAAAAACCATGATTGCTGAAAGTTTTATCTGTTAGAAACTGCCACCTTTTCTTAAGCACTAAAACCTACCAAATACAGTGAAGTACAAAAAAAAGACATTTGTACCAAAAGGTAAAATGATTTAAATATATTCTTTGTGAACAGGAAAATTTTTGCTCAGAGATGGATTGTAAAGATGAAAAGTATACCCACCACGTATCAGACTGAATTATGGATTAAAAAGCTTTCACTCTAAGCAGTACATCCTGAAAAGCCTTTTGAAAAGGTGGCATAAGTCTTCAGTAGACAACAAGTCTTGCCTAGAAGACTGGCTTTCTCTACATGTCAGAAATAGTTCTAGAATAATAGAACTTCAAATACTACAGTAAGAGCTCATGAACCTCATTAACTCTGCTTTTGACTGTACAGTACCACCAAACAAAAAATAGGGAAATTAAGAACACATTGAGTTAGAAAACAAGCGCACTTAGTATCATATAACTAATATATAATGACACTGCTTTTCGTCATCAAGAAAATATGTAGTATAGGTACACAACAGCAGGCCTCAACTATGAAGGTGACTTGAGAACTTTACAGCCCCCCTTCCACCTTGATGCAATGTTCAGCAGCTGTGAGCACACCCCAGGTGCTCCGTACAGAGAGCCGCTATGAAGTGCATCATGGAAATGATCCAGCTGAAAAATATCCATCCACAAATGGGGAACTGGAGGGGTGGGGGCTTAAAATAAGCAAAGAGAGTTACATCTCAGCTCCACAAGGAATTACCTGCCAGTGATGATGGTGCATCTGACTGTATGCACTTGGAGGAAAGGATAAATGGAAGGGTGAAGATCTCAAGTTATTAGTGAGTGCATTCAAGGCAATCACAACAAAACAACTTCTGAAATAAAAATAATTACACAGTTCGAAAGAGCCAAAGAGAAGTCTGGTTATTGAAAAGCCCATGACATGCACAAAGCCTGTTTTAATCACTTTGCAGCTGTCAGCACCCAGTCTTCACACCATGCTTGTCTCAGGCAACACTTGGGTTCACTAAAGCTGCATGCAGAGTACAGTACATACAAATCATTACATCCTAATGCATTTAAAGAGAGCTCTTTCCCTACCTAATCTAAGCTAATACCTTTGCATTGTTTAAAGATACAGAAGTATTTGAGGTTTACATGTAGTAACAGTATGTAAAGTCACACTGATCTCGTTAGGAACAAGCACTAGCATCTCAAAAGTAATTTTCTGGACTCTTTAGGAAAAGCAGCCACGAAACAAAGAAAGGCAAGATATATCCTGCTGCAGTGAGCTGGAGCTCTGTAAGCAACTTGCAAGACTTCAAAATTTTTAAACAAAGTATTACTGAAAGATCAACTGCAAAGACAAAAGACTCCAGGGAATTCAGCAAGGAGAAAGATGGATTTTATAAAAAAGGCTCAATGAAAAGACAGAAGACGTGACTAGTTTTATGGACTTGCAGTACACAGAGACATAAGTCCACAAGAGCCAAGTCTGGACAGGTTATCAACAACCACTGCAGTTCACACTAGACCTAGACTGCCACTGGTGTCATGCCAGGCAGAGAGTGCTTCAGAGAACGAGGGTGAAGCAGAAGTGAATGTGATTTTGCAGACTGCAAAGCTGTTAAAACTTACGTTTTTTTTTTGCAAACCAAAAAGTTTTTGTCCCTTTCCATTGCCCATCTGCTGTGTGAAGATCTTCTTCAAGCACAGCTGAAACAACTGCATTTGCTAAATAATAGGATTTTTCATCCCACAGAACAGTAAATACTGCAGAAACTGGTACTGGATTTCCAGTCAGGTATGTGCTCTAAGGCAGTAAAATACAGACAAGTAAAGTCAAAACCTAAAGACAAAGAAACAGGAGAGAACTGGAGGCACCCAAACTGCTCCCTAATACAGAAAGGACAGAAGTCTTCAACTAATACTATCTGCAAACCAGGAGAAAAATAAAAATCAAGTCAAACTCAAGGAACTGTAGTTTTTTAAAGGGAACAGAGGTTTAATATGCAAGTGAGCTGCTACAAAAAAATAAGACAAGCTGAGTGGGTTCTTTACCAGAACACGATCTTGATTTCCAGAGAAGGAACATCTTCAGTATTATCTTTCTAAAACATGATGTTCATACATACTATGCTTCTTCTCCACAGAGAAACATGCTAAGATAGAGCCCTAAAAGAGACACCTTCAGTCCAAAAGAAAATAGATTTCTGGTTATTTTCTGCCTGTCCTGCCTGCTGCTGTTTTAAAAAAAGAAAGATCAGCACCATACTTACATAGTGAACCAGCTGTGGTCCGTCCTCTTTTTGACCTTTCTTGATTAGCTTTTTCAGAAGCCAGAGAAGCTCTGGTTTGAATATTTCTTTTTACAGGGTTCTGCTGTGATTCTGCAGCCTTCTCCACTCCATGAAAGTATTTCATGTGATAATGCAATAACTTGGCTTTGCGGAAGGATTTTGAACAGTCCAAGAACTTGCATCTAAACTTGTGATCTTGGTCAACAGTTGCAGCTTTTTTTGATGCAAGAAAATCTGTTCTCCTACAAGGTTTTGTTACTGTAAGAACAAAACAGATAAATTGCCCCATGCATTTGCTATATTTATCAAATGGTTTCCTAACTTAAAACAGCAAAAAGAAGTTAAGTAAGCATGCATTCAAACATATTAGCTATGAAATGCTAAAAATAAAATGTTAATGCCTTTTCTGCCTTTAAGATCAGTAACTTTAAAGGGAAAACTCCAACCTACACTGCTCATAAAAACTGGTTGTCATGACGCCACTGTTCTTATGAATGAGTTACAGCAATTTGCTTCCCTCGGTCCTTTCCCCACACCTGATTATCATTGTATAGTGCTCTTAAAGACAAAAGACTGAATCCCACAGAGATTACATCCCTAAGTAAGAACACTGAAGAGTATTTGTTTACAACTATTCAAACCTTTGGGGAAAGCACTTTCCAAGAAGACAGTTTGGCTTCTCTGCTTACAATTGTTTTGCTACCTACTTTCTGGGTTCACAGTCCCACCAATAAAGCCTGGTTACTTCCAAAGACAACAGAGGCAGTATGTCAGAACAGTTTTCAAGTAAAACTGAAATTTATTTCAATTTTTAAGCAGCAATGAAACACAAAATCGCTTGGATTTCTTGCAAAATGTTCCCTATGAGCTGTACTTACTTAGTTTCTCAAAAAAGCAAGGGAAGTCTTAAGATTATAAGAACACTTTTAAGGTACCTATTCCACAGAGCACTACTGTGCAACCCAGGGCTGTATCTATCATGAATTTCAGAAACTTTTAGTTTATGTTTTTGCTAAGAAACATACAAAAGAAACATTTCGAACTAAATCAGATTACTATCACCAGTACCTGTACTCAATACAACACATCAGAGGTAAAACTGAGTAAACAAATCTAAGCAGATCTAGGCAATTATCCATCACTAATATGCACAACATCAAAAAATCCCTCTCCAGCTAGAAGACAATGGAAAGGATGTATCATTTCTAAAAAACAGATTCCAAATTAAAATTTTCAATTTGTTTTGCCAGTACTAAAGTATTATTGCCATATTTATTAAGTGCTTTTGACTTTTAGGGTTAAGAAAGAAGTGTTTAACTACAAGAACCAAACCTAGTAGCAGTGACTAAAACTGAAAGGATGCAGCACATGAATGAAAATTAAGACACTGTATTAGAAGTAGATGTAAACAAGGGACACAAGTATCCAGAAACATTATGAACAAGAACAAGATTTTCTGTAAGTGCAGAAGGCATTGAACATAAGGAGTGTTAAAGGCAGTGTCAACCCGATCCTGGAGTAAAAACACAGGACAGCTTGTTTCCAAGTTTTTAGCATGCAGTAACAGGAACGGTGTTACTGAGCAGCAGATTTAAAGGGTATGTCACAGTTCAGAGAAGCATCCTACACTGCTATATCTGAGGCACACTCAGCCTTTTAGTACTGTGTACAAACATATGTTGAACACGGAGAAAACACAAGTAATTGTACCCTGATGCATAGGGAAAAATTAAGTCATATGCAACACCAAGCTAGTTAAAAGCAAGAATATGCAGTGAAATTGGAGAAGGAAATAGGACAAAGAAAGACACTAGTTTTGGGTGTTTCACAGTAGTAATTACCAGGAGGAAGACACTGTGGCATAGCCACATTAAGAACATGCAGACAGGAACATCAAAACCGCAGCAAAGCCAGACTCACACTTGCAGAATGACAAAGTTTGCCAATACCAAAATCAAAATACACTGCAGACTATCAAAAGCTGCATTCAGGAAGAATGAAAAAGTATCTCAGGAAGGATCAGTGCAATGACCTGTGGGTTTAGTGAAAGCAAACACAGAAAGGTTCTCTTGACTATAAAGGAAAAAAATCCCCAGCATCTGGGACTACAAATGCTGAGAACTTGTTACTATTTAATAACCAACATAAAGCTGGAAAATATAACCACAGCAGAAGGGAGTAATGGGGTCCAAAGACTTAACAAAAAACATTACAAAGATGACAAGGGAAAACTATGATATCATCACACAACTGTTAGAATGAGGCCCTGCATCCAATTTCAGAGCACTTTCCCTTCACTGAGCTGGACAGTTTCCAGAGAAGATATAGAGAATGGCTTCTAACTGATCAGCTATAAGTTAGAAAAGGACTGCATTAACTGAAGTTAGAAATAGGGATAACAAAGATATGGGGCAAAAGGAAAGGAAGCAGACAAAAAACTTACTGCAATGTGCAAAAGGAATGTAGTCAGGGTAATAAAAATACAGACGATCCCACAAAACTTGAAACAAAGCTTCTATCATTCCCATCACTACATTTTCCTTTACAAGTAGCACAACAGAACTCCCAATGACCCAGGCACAGGGGGAAATGACAAACAACTTTGCCATGCAGGGGAGCCTCTGGAGAGCCCTTGCTCTGGGTGCTCTGAAAATGACTTCCTACACCAACACTTGAAGGGGCAGCTACCATCCTTACACACAGAATTTTTGCTCACAGCACATGGCACTAAAATTGGTTTCTATAGAAAAAGGTTTGGTGTACTGTCTTCAGATATTCAGGCACTTACTTGCCTTTTCAGAGGAGCTTGGGGGGTATTTTCTGTAAGTACACAGGAAAGTGAATAGTAAATTGACACCTGTTATTTTTACCATGACTATAATCAAAATTCAAACTCCTCATCTGCTTTTCAGTCAGCCATTACAACGATAAGCACACATACTCATGGTCAAACATCAGTGTGTCCTTTAAGTTTTACTACAGAGAAGAATATTCCTTCAGTGTTCCAGTCAGCAACCCCTCTCACTCCTCACTGGGCTAAATTATCCAAGGGTCAGGCTATGACCTTATGGTAAGTAAGTTCACTGTAAAACACACAGTGTGAAGCTTCCAAGTCCACCAGCGGTGTTTCTACTTCATCACCAATTCTCTGTTTGACGTGACTCCTGCTGGGACAGGAATATTTGGCATCCTGTGGCATCTCCTGCAACACCCTGGTAAACAATCCCAGAAAGCCAGCAGTGCACAGACCTCTTCCCATTTTCTCCCACTTCAAGTTGGCCGTACTGTAGTTTTGAGCCATCAGATCTCCACACACAATTGCCTGTTAAACTGAGCAGATTTCCACTGTCTATTTCCTGGTCTCCATAGAAGCACTAAGTGAAGATCAAATTATGTCTTCACCTGCTATTAAACTGAACATACTGAAACTCTCTAAAACTCATGTTCTCTGGTGCATTATCTTCATGATAGGTCATGGTAACAAAACGTTCTTGAGCTGACAGTTTTCACACTGTGCTTTGCACCACTTCACACCACTGGGCCAGTGTCCTCACTAATTATTTCATTCAACTTATTTCATGTGAAACCTTGTGTTGTTTTTCCTGAGCTCACCAAGTGTTTCATCATTTCAGCTCTCAAACTACATTTCTTCCTCTATTTTCAAAAACTCTCTTTCATTATCTCAGTTGTGAAACAAAAACCATCTTGCTTAATTGCTCTTCTCAAACTAATTTAGGTAAGGACAGCGTCCAAGAATTTCCAGTGCATCCAGAATCCACAGAAGGAGATGCCTGGTGTAGGAAATACATAAGAGCATCAGTAATCACAGATCATTACATTTATAGACTTATGGGGTTTTGAGCTGTAACGTTACTTGGCATTGCAAGAACTACTCCAGAATACTATTTCCTATGGCCCACTCATCATTTCCCCCCTGTGCTGGAAATAAACTGGTACCAATAAAAGCAGTCTGTACTGGGCAGTAAAGCATGTAAGCCTGCAGTGCACCACTCACACCTCAACCTACCTTTGAAGGGGCCAGGTGGGGGGATGTAAAGGCTTTACCTGCACTTTGAGGTGTAACTGAAATACTGTGACCAGATTATGGTGCCTCACCATAAGGAACTGAGCTCACTGCTAAATGAGCACAGCAGGAAGGACTTATTTATCTAACATAGATTGTTGGGCTCAAAAATACAACTTTCACGCTACCTTGAAAGGATTAAAGACTACTTAGGGTAAGCTGCAGGAGAAACAGCTCTCTCAAACTGATGAAAAGATCTTCTGCTTCTCCTTAATTGAAACCCAAAGCAAAGAGCAACAAAATTAGAAAAGCAGGTGTAAATATATGGCAAATAGAATCCCCGATACATGTCTATGCAAATAAGTAATTTCGAGAGTGCTGGCAAATAAAACGACAAACACGACAGCAGATCTGTGCAAAGCAAAGGCAGCTCACCTTTAAAGTAAAATGAATTTTAAGAGTAAACTCACATGAGCAGCTGTAGAATACTTTTAAGTCTATTTTCAGATATATGCAGAGCTTTAACCGGCTGCAAAAATTTGCCAGTAGACTGTCATATTTTTTGGAAAAACAACTTGATTTAGCTACATTCTGATCACCACTTCTGGTCCCTTGTCATTAGAGGCACCAAAAGCCAGCAGAACAGGATTTTCATCTTTCAGCACATGTAATTATTAAGAATTTTGTGGAAACTTTTTAAAAAGGAACTTAAGTTTTGACAAGCCATGCTATATTCCCCTTTCAGAACATGCTACAGACACATACATTTTAAAACTTCTCAGTCATAGGGAAGACTCCAGACTGTCTTTGCTGTTATAAGTGTCTGCAAGGACTATGAATCTTGAATCACATACAAACCAGTGACTAGAAAAACACCCTTTAAAAGAAGTGCTTTTGTCCTTAAAAATTCCTGATATTCAAATGCTATAAAAATCATGGTCTTCCTTAACATCATGCAAGGTAAAACTTGTACTACCAGAACACATTACTCAACAATGCCAAAACAACACCAACATATCACACTAAGGAAAATATAGGTTTTACAGTATTTTCCTACAGGAAGATAATTAATTCACACTAAGGGACTTTAAGAATTAAAGTCTACAGACAAATAATGATTGTAATACAGGCTTTACAGTAATGCCTTTGTTCTAAATATGGAAAGCTACCAATGCCTTTAACTTCCATGCTGTACTTTGTGGGAATCTCACATGCAACAAACATCCTCTTCTCCCCCACACACCAGCTACTCCAACAATATACTTCACCCCTTCCCAAACCCCAAATCTCTTTAAAACACATGGCAGACTGAGAACATAATGAACATAACTCTCTGACATACAGTTATTATATCTGGAGCTCATCTGTTCACTTGATAATGAGTTAACTCAGATCTCAGTCTCTACCACCAGCTATTTTTAAGACAGCCTGCCTGGGCTCTGCAACACACCTACCCCTCCACAAGAGCAGTAAGCCACTGGCAATTTTCAGAGGCATGTTCAGATTCCACCTAGAGGCATCTGTCACTGTCATGCTGCTACACACACATACCACTACCAGGTAAAAGACCAAGCCCTGCTGTTCCTCCATCAGGCAACTTACCAGCACTGGGGTGTACTGGTACAATTTCACAACCAAGACAGAGCAGAGAGAGGGAAACACAGATCCATTTTTAACTACAAAGCATTTATCTGTGATAGAATCTATGAATTTTAAAACCCTCATCTCAAACTGCTCATTAACAACATTTTAATGTTGGATAAGTACGGAAATGTAATTTTTGTACTTGGTTTTCAGGTGACAGTATTTACTCAAAGACCCTGCATAGCTTTTATCCCCCAATCCTTAAGAGTGCTTTACAATAAAAACAACTGCTTGCCACATCTGGGTGTCCATCCAGGTGCAAGTCTGATTTCTAATGTTAACTGAAACAACTTTTAATAAAATAAAATAAAATAAAATAAAATCCATGCTCAAAAGTGTGTATTTTCATGTACTACCAGTGTTGTACTTAAAGTCAGAATTCAATGTGAGCGCATATTCCCAAATTAACTTTAACCTAGCTTGCTCAATTCCTGACAGAAGAGCTAGTAACAAGAGTGCACAAACTCTATCAGACCCTTTGGGCAGGTGTCAGCCAAGCCCTGTTTCCACAGCTTTGTTGTTTGTATCTAATGAAGCAAGCTCTGAAGGCCACATCCCACACATTCCATTAGTGTGAATGACACCACACACACAGATATTACACATTCAGCTGGAATTCTCCCAAGTTTAAACCCAAATTACAAATGCTCAGCAATAGCTGAAGGAGACCAACATCAAAAGAGCTCTATTTTCTAAATAGTTAAAGACCATTTACAAATCCAACCTGAGCGAAGGAAAGAGGTCAGTTCCTTTCTGCACTGAGGGTACACATTAGTGGAAAGGGAGAGGACATGTCACTTTAACAGTTACACCAGAGTGAGTGAAAGAAGGTATGTGCAAACAGGAGGGAAATTTAAAATAATCAACAAACAACACACACAGCAGTGTGTACTCCAGCAGTGCTGAGCAACTGTAAATCTCTCCAAATGCTCTGTTCCACATAAAATTAAACTTGTTTGATAGAGTATAAACTAGGAAATATGTAGTTCAAGTTTCCCCAGTTAGCTGTAGATCCAAAGACTAAAGTTAGGAGAAATAATCACAGGACAGCAGTATGTTTTAACAGTCTACTATCTGCATAGAAAATTTTAGTTTGAAAAAGCAAGGTAAGAACACTCCTCAACTAAGAGAAAACAGAGTATACATCAAGAGAGACATTGAAATGTTTTAACTATTTAATAAATTAGCACTAAAGCCTCCAAGTTTAAACATAAGGATACAAAAATGCACAATCAGGATTCCCAAACAACAGTAACAGTAATGTTACCACATACCTGCAGCACATTAAGAAGAAAAGAACCTGACCTTTTCAGATGTTGAGTCCAATTTAATCCAGAATTCCAAACACTAAAAACAAGCATTTGTTAACTTCATTCACACTGAAAATATTGCACCTGGTCATTTAAAAATTATTATTTCCACTTTTAAGAATGCTGTCCAATTCAAAAGCATAAGATTAAAACTGAGTCCACAAGGAATAAAAATATGCCCTTTTTTACCATGGTTAACAGTGCAAGAATGCACAGTTTTAACACTTGTACACGTACAAAACACCTGGTGTCGTTTGCTTTAATAAATGCACCAACATTAAATGTGAAAAATCTGAACCTGTAGCAGCAGAAGGTTCTTGAGCTCTGTCAGTGACAGCGGAAGACTCAGCATCTTCAGCTTTTTCTTCATGCAAACTGGCATCTGTACTGAGTGCTGTGCCATGCGATGTGTTTCCAGGTGATCCTTGTTCACTGAAACTTTGGTCAGATTCAACAGGAATTTCTAACTGGACTAGAATGAGAAAAAAATTTCCACTGAGTAAAATGCATACAAAAGCATACTGCAGCACACTGTGGGGGGAGGGGCGAATCTTCATCACATTAGAGAGGAGAAAAATACCCATCCATGGTCTGACTGCTTGCTCTTGGTCACACAAAATATTTACAACACAACTAACTTGTAGCACCCCTCTAAATTTACCACTGCTTAAAAACACTCAAGCTAACTGATTACAGCCCAGAATAGGATAGATCTCAAACCACTACAAGAGCTCCCGCAAAAGGGAAAGGGAGTGAAGCACAGGGCAGAAGAGGGAGTATTATCTCGACCCAGTTTAAGCAAAAAGGCATTCCACTGATGCTTTTAGTGTTCAACAACAGGATTAAACTGTACGAACTAACTCTGAGTTCAGCACTTGGGCTGCTACTCCCACAATGTGAAAGTGTTAAAACTTTGAAATTACCTCATTTTCACAATTAGAACCTGCATTCCCTAAAAACCAAAACCAACCAACCGACCAACCCCAAACCAAACCATTTCCTTGGTATTTTTACAGCCTACAGAGCTCTCCTTTTGCAAGGCCAGTTATTCCTCTGCTGTAAAAGCTCCCAAAGCAAAGGAAAAGCATTTCCAAAGGAAATGCTAGGATTACTGATAGAGAGAGAATCAAAAGCCAAAAGCAATAAAAGGGCAGCAGAGCAATAGAAACTTTCCATGAGTCTTCCCTGCACTGCTGATGCAATCAGGTTTTAATGGCATATATGGAGCCTGCAGGTTAAGCAGCTGAAAATATAGAGCTTGCAACAACTGCATGACCACATCTTCACAAAAATCCAGGGTACACTGCGAAGACACTTACCCTTCTCAGAGTCATTTTGGTTAGAAACTGCATCTTTCCAAGGCTGACTTTCTGTGGAAGTTGTGACAAGATCTGTATTTAAAATCTCATGGCTAATACTGGATGAGAGTCTTGAAGACCGCCTTCTGATCTGGTCTCTCTCAGTATTCTCTGAAGAGTTCTTAAATTTTTCCTGAGCTGGAACAGTTGTATTTAATGGTACCATGCAGTTATAGGAGTACAAACAGATCACAAACAAGCTTTCCAGTTCTTCCCTCCCTGCAACAGCCTTAAAGTGTGTTTTTTTAGGACTAGGGCTAACAACAAAAGCTAAAAAGCCTGGGTAATTAGGCCTCTGTAAAAGCTACAATGGTAAGTTACAAATAAGCATAAAAATACAGCAAAAACTCTCAACTTTTTTCTTCTAGTAATGGATTTGGTAAGAATACAGACCAGTATCTTACTGACTTCTCACTGAGAAAAAAAATTCCACTGAGTAAACACACACAAAAGCCTACTGCAGAGCAGTGGAGTATGCTAATAGTGGAGTGAGTGGTCTAAATAAGCTGTTCCACAGATGTAAATAATACCAGGAGTAAGACGAGACAATTCAGACACACAGACACTGCGACTGGGCTAGATAACCTACACGCACTGAAGTTTAAGACTCTCTGTATTAAGGAAAGCTTTCTTTAGATCTTCATCTCCTTGGTCATGACACTACTACAGAGAATATAGTTTTCTTTCCTCATCAACACACTCAACTTCCTCAGCCTCCACACACACCACACAAAGTAGAAGCTATTTGACTGCAGTGCCATGAATATTTACATAGTATTCAAGTGTTCTTGCTAAGCAATGCAGTAAATCCTCCATCTAGTAACTGAAGAGTTTCTACAACTTTTAAGGCTTTTATAACCTTTTATACATTGGAGGCAATATAATCACTGCCACCCCTGCATCTGTGAACTTTTGCATCAAGGTTCATAACTTATGCCTCCTTTATCCAAAACCAACTTCCAGGATTTAGGAGGGAATTCCAGCATGATGATGCCACATATGAATGGCAAATTTAAGAAAAACCTCTGCTGTGTTTTAGTCAATGCATCTATCACAGTTCTAGATTAATACCACAGCTGTTTTACCCCCTCCTCCACTTAAGCTTGAAAAACTTTTATATTTATACACACACACAGAGCATGAGATCTGAATACAAAAAAACTCACACAAGTTTTTTTCAATCCTGGGACGTTTCAATGGAACATCACCTCCTTTAGGTATTTTCCGACGTCTTAACTCTAGAGTTATGGGCTGCAGTGTTTGACTTGGCTCTACAGATTTAGATAAAGAAGAAAAATTGACTGAATACAAAGCTGTGACGCACTTAACACAAATTCCCAAGCCTCACAATCTAAAATACCGGACTTGCATAAATACAGCTTCATCTGGCTTTCTAAAACTTACATAGTAGTATTTAATCCTACTACAGGTATGCTTTACACTACATGATGGTTGCTTGCCTAAATCTAATCTCTGACCAAACCACCAAGGCTCCAAACTTCAGTATGTTCTTGGCTGTCCTGAATAAAGATGAGCTTAAAATTTTTTAAGAGTTTCTAGAGATTTATGCTGTGAAAGAACAAGATACGTCTCATTCCTTTAGGTAAGTTTTAAGAGTGTTCTGGTATATGCCTAAACATTTAAGCTTGGCTACGTACCCGTGGGAGGTGTTACTGGTGGTCTGCCACGCTTTCGCTTAGTTTCTTTCACATTTTCCTGTGGACTCTTTACATTGTCATTCTCAGGCTTCTTCTCAATTTGTGTATCTACTGAATATTCCATATCATTCTCTGATATATTCTCTTTATCTTCTTTTCCATTCTTAGATATATTCTTTTCTGAAATCTTGCCTTTTTCCGAGATGACTATAAATTTTCCCTCTTTATCAGGTTGTTTAACTCGTTTCTCAGTCTTTAATGTCTTTTCATCTTCGTCTTTCTTTGCATTACCTGTTGCTTTCCTCTGCTCTTTAAATTTCTCCCAGTTTTCAGGAGATGATGGAATTTCATTACCTCTTTCCTTAGGCTTAGCATCACCCACAATATTCTAGAATAAAGAGCATGACACGAAAATCAACTCATTGTAGTCTAAAAGCCATCCCTCCCATTTGTATTTAGCAGACCTGCATCCTAGGTCCAATTTTTCGAGTGATAAAAGTACATGCTCTACTGCAACCCACAGATTAAAACTTCACCCGAACTGGTGAAGGACCTGTGCAATGCAAACAGGACAGGGCAAGAAATCCATTCTTCACCATGCAATGGCAGAAGAGATTCGCTGTTCCTTTGTTCCCAGATGTAGGCTGGGTCCCTACTAGCTTGTGCAGTACTACATAAAACCTACTTGGGCCACTGCAGGAAGAGTGGGAGTCAGGAGCACAGAAAAGAGCAAACAGCTCAATCACTTGGATGTGCAAACTCCTTTCCTCTCATAAAAGTCTCATGCAAAACAGACATACAGTTTGCTTGTACTAAGAATCGCTGCTGAAATTGCTAGGCAGAGTCATGTAAAGCAATTTCAATCAGCAAAGTCATCAAGAACCATGGGATGTTAGAATTTAAACATTCAAATCTAAAAACAAAACTTAAAACTCTTTCTGTAATTTGTGTCCAGCATGAGAGGACATGGAAATCCTTAACAGTCCCCAGTCAGCACGCTACTGAGGCAACATTCAACTGCCAGCCCATTTCCCCCTAGTTCTTATTAGGTAACACCAGGCCAGGAAGAACACCCTGTATAAACAGTTCACTGCTATTCCACGTCCTTCCCCTTTTGTGATCAGGCTTTATATTACACCACTGGGAAGGAGCGGGGAGGATGATACATGCTGATTATGGTTTTGTCCCCTTTCAGTGATCCTGCTACAGGCTGTCCCAGATGAACAGAAACCTTCTAGCTTTGAACATGGATTAATAATTTATACTTGGTCACATGTCAACACTGCCCTTAGTTCAACTAACTTCTCTTTTCCTGTTGCCTAATCAAAGCATTGAGGAACAACCATGCTCCTTCCCAGACACAGTTCTAGAAGGCACAAGAAGCTTCAACTTTGACCCAGGATCAGAGGACAGGAAAGGCTAAATACCTCAATACTTTTTTGAGGAAAGAATGTGGAACAGGTGATTTGAGCTGTATGAAATTCTGTGAATCCATTTAAGATTCACTATCTCCTTGTACTGCACTACATCTTGCCTATTTTCACCCCAATATTCCTGTCTGTATGTGGCTTACATGAACTGATATCTTTTGAGGTATTTTCAGACCACAGCCTTAAAAAATAACACTGATGCACTAAAATGGTGAACGTGCAATCTGCTCCACCCTCTATGATATAATTTCAACCATACTTGGTACAGACGTGATTAAAAAAAAGATCACTGTTTAAAAGCGTGACATTAAATTGCATGCATATTTCATGAAAACAGCTAGGCAAATGGGAAGGAACTCTTTCACATGTCTGAGCACCCCTTTTACCAGACATCCTCTAAGTTTGTATTCTGTAAATACCTTATGGGAGAAGCTTCAGTGGCAACTCAAACACTAGGAAAAAACCAAATAACAACTCAAAAAACAACCCTCAGGCAACTATGTTTCAACACCTTCGATGCTCAAAAAACCATCTGATTCGAATCAAGTATGTGCTACTGGAACACTCATCAGCCATCTCAGTCAAAATATTCTCAAGAAACTGAATCATGAATACCGTACGTCTGAATCACCTCGTGGTGTTACTGAACTCTTAAAAGCTGCGTGCACTTGTAAAGGCACATTCACATTGTTACAGGTCATTAGCATTTTACCATCATTGTTCAACATAGCTGGTCACACCCTCTACACAGAAACAGAGTAACACTGTAATTAAAGAAATTATGACTGGCTTATTTTGCTCCCTTCAGGAATTGTGTGGGTTTGGAGCCTTTTTTTTCCCCTAGATATGAGCCATGTGTGCCTTCATGACTCCAGTCTCTCCTCCTGAAAAACACGTACAAAACACTCCTCTCCACTTCCAACATGCTGCTACACTACTGCTGTACCTGAATCCCCATCTCACCTGAATCTTGGGCTCTCCAGTGGCTAAAGTATTTTTAAAAATAATTTTACTTCTGGTTGTGTAAATAGAGCTCACCAGGAAACTCTCGCTTCATGCTTTTTTTTTATGCTAAAGGACAGAAAAAATGTTCTAGTATAACTTAGGAGACTCTCTTGGGCTAAGAAAAATCTTCTTGGACAAAGGATAAAGGAGAAAACAAAACAAAACAAAACCCCAAACCAAAAACCCTTTCATCTCCTTTCAAAACCTTTTCAAAGCTATGCAGAAACTGAAACTTCCTAAAGGAGAGACAAATATTTTTGTTTTCTTATGTAGAGTATTTCTTCAGATTGTTCAACTTCATTTATTTAATGCTAAATATCATAAAAACACATCTCATGGAAATGAAGATTCTGCAGTAGTCACAATACTTGTGAGTATTACTCAACTTTCCACCACACACAATGATAACCACTTATAAACTATTAAGGGCACTTCATGGCAAATCTGAAATAGTGTTCCCTTCCAGCTTGGCCAATTCAGAAATCTGGAGTACTGGAATAACTCTTTACAAAAGTGAGAAATTTAAACTGAACCACAGACATTCATTACTGGAATCTGTGTTTAATACTTGTGCTGGGGGGGGACAGATTCAATTTCTTTGCTCAAACTTAAAGTTTCAAAAAACTAAAAGCAGAGGGCATGACAAAAAACTCCATGGGCTACAATTACCACACAGGAATGTGTGGCAAGAGATCAAACTTAAAACCCTGCCTGTAATGAAAATTATTCTGAAGCAGGTACGTAAAAAGTTTTAACCAAGGTACTCAAGACCAGAACTTGGTCAGCCTTTCCTACATGCTCGCACATTGAAATCGAACTACAAAGCAGCACTTCTTCCTTCTCACCATCAGCAGGACAATTTTTTCTTTAATGTAATGGCTCACTACTACTTTCTAACACAAGCTGAAGGTTTAACCCAGTGCACTGAGCAGGTGAAGGGTTGGTAAAACAGCCAGACCACAGAAAGAAAACAAAAAATAGCTTAAAAAGCTGATCTTCTCAAACTTGTGAGATGAAAGATTAATAGTCATGTTAAAGTCTCATGAATATCAAGAAGTTACTTTGGGAAAGTATAGTTTCTGTTCACTCCTTAGTTTTCATTCCTTTATTTTTAAGACATATATATTTAAACTAATCTCAGGTAAAACAATCATAGCATGTTTCAAAACCTTACCACTAGCTGTAGTATGTACATTTTGAATTTTCCAAAGATTTTTAGAAATCTGTTTTTCTTATGGATCTATGACTTCTCTAGTTCAAGAGGGGCTTTCAGAGAACCTGAAAGCTTTGCAATCATACCACAAAGATTCACACAGTCTTTCCATTTTAAGGGACTTAATTTCAGACATACTATAGTGTAGCAATAAAGGTTTTTCATGCCTTATATTTCACCAAATCTAGCCACCTGAACTGTTCCCTTTAGAATACACTAGTTGCACAAACACCATACTTACCTGATCTTTGGAAAAAGCTTTGACATGAATGTTTTTGACTGTCTGAATTACACCATCATAAAATTTCACAGTGTATGTACCTAAAATATGAAAAAAAGCATAAGAATTCAAACATCTGAAGTTATTTAACACAGCATCGGCTAGCAGCTCCAATATCCCAGCTGAACAATTAGCTCTAGATGAAAGTTGCCGTATCTATTGTTAGAACCCTCAACACAGAGTTCCTATCACAGGCCTGGGAGACACAGCAGAAGTTATCCAAAATAATTCTGGTCAGAATAAAGGTGCGTGTCTAATCTTAGAGTTGCTCCTCAGATGCACCTTACTCACAAAACCCCGAAATAATTTTGGTGGAATATTCCAATATATAATTACACAGCCTTTTTCTCCTTGATCTTACAACACAGGCAATCTAAAGCAAGTCCAGCACTAGAACAAATCCTTCACAGTTCCCCAATTTTTAAGGGAGTTTTGCAGCTCTGACAATAGGTTTTATCTCAGTTACAGGCAATAAGAACAAATTTAAGAAACAACTTTTCCCACATATATACTTAAAGCAATTACTGACTGGATATCCCAGCAGAAAGTTTTTATCTCCTGAACAGGGTAAGAGGTTAAAAAAGTTGATGACAGACTAAAACACATAATTGAAAATGCAATTTTTCACAGCTGATTTCCATCTACTATAGTATCTCTCCATCTAAGCAACCAGGCTCCAGCACAATTAAAAAAACCATGACTACCAAACATGACAAAACCAGGAGTCCTTACCATCTTTGTTAACAGAAGTAACTTTGGCTGGATAGAAGCGACAGTCAGACCAGCATGCCAGTACCTGATCATTGATATGAAATCCCTACAAAACAGTAGTTACAAGTGTCTTCATCTGAGAATTACTGAAACATACAACTTTATCAAAACATTTCAATTACTAGCTTTCCAATGTTTAAAAGAAATCATAAAATTTACACAGCAAGTAATACGGTGAAACATTTTAAAGGACATCATTCATACAACTGCACGTTAAACTGTTACACACACAAATGTCTTCTAATTTCTACTTACTGCACAACCTTCTTCCTCATGTAACCCTTCTTTTCTTAACTGTATTTTCTCTAAGGGACGCAAATAAGGACTGTCCCAACAAAACCATTCATCATATCTATGGTTCCAGCGTTTGAAATGGATAAGTACTTTCCCCTCTTCATAATCAATTTCTTCAATGTGTGCTGGATACCTGGTCAAAGGTAGATTAAAATATATTAATTAAGAATAAGTGTCTCAGATGCTTGATACAAATAAACCAAGGTTAAGCTCCTCCAATCTCATTAATCTGACGTACCACTTGTATAAGCAATAAAGATGCCACACGATGGAGAGCAAAGCACACAAGAAATCCTAAAACTGAACAGCAAATGCAAACATTGGCTGCAGCAAAAGGAGACAACTAAGGAGCTCTTAGTCTTGGGTGGAAAAAGAAATTGAACTACAGATCCAGAAGTCAGAAAGACATTCCCTACATGTAGAAATGTCACATTTTACAAAAATCAATAGCTTCAGTTCACTCTTACCAAAAGTAACACCTGGGGGTCAATACACTCACTTCTCTGACATATCCATCACCAGGCGCCATTAATCATCAACCCAATGTAACAGCAAAAACCCAGAAGGCACACTAAATGTAATTTAAATTTTAGATTCTCAAAGTAAAATTTCATCTGCAAAATCCTGAGATTTTTAAATATAAATTTCTTAGTATATTAGAAGTAGAGGAATCTCAGATGAGTCAAATTCAAATGTTTCTGATCAGTAAGACCTTGTAAACTCTCCATTTCTTTAAATTGCATTGGTAATTTATAATTCAAAATTACAGTTATTTCACTACCCCAAGTGAAGATAACATTCCAAGTACAATGCTTTCTCCTCCACAATAGTAACATCAGGAGAAAATTTCCATTTGTTGGTGTTTTCAGTATTTTGGAAGAGAGGCAAGGCCTCGGTGAATTCTTGAACAAAGGGCTGAAGACAAAACTCAAATACACAAGTATTCTTTATCTGATAAGACACACCTGAAGGACAGAACAAGTGGTAGAAAGAAGTGGCATCTCAAAAGGATCAAACCTGATGTTAACAATAAAGCACAGACACGTAAGAATTAAGACTCAAATGCAACCCAGGCTACCATTCTACAACCCTACACAACGGGAAAGCAAACCTACCTACAATTGAAATCCTCTAGCAGATATAAGACATGTCCAGTCATGACTTCACAAAGAGCTACAAACAGGCCATGCTAGAGACTTACACTGCAACCACAGACTAAGGGCTTGCTTAACACTCACAGCCACACATCTCAAGCTATGCCATTAGTTCATCCCAATGTATTACCAAAATGCATGCAGCAAAGGCTGTGCAGGAGAGGAACTCAAATAGGCGATACTTATGGCAGGGACACCTCTAACTGGTTACCAGCTTCTTGGAAAAAAAAGAAACTTCCTGCCTGTGACAGTCAAGATACTTTATATTTACGTAACTCAAGTAATGCCCTTGCAAAAGTTCATGAGACAAAGCAGTCACAGTCACAGCCTAGTTCTACTAAACACGGATTATTTTTGGATATCACTAAGTACAGGTAATGACAAGAATCAGCATCCTATTCCCTACAGTCTGAGTACAGCAAAACAAGTAAGAAATCCCAGATCCTCTCAACAAGAGAGCAGCCAGAAGGGTGCTCTTGCCATTGAGACTGCAGCACGCCTAGGATTTGTCTAGATTTTCAAAGATGAAGATGGAAGCTGATAAAAAGGACAGAGTGCTGACTCTGTAGCAAGCTAATAATCCTGTCCAAACAGATAAACACTTCTGGGAAACACAGTCCACTTTCTACCACTGAGATGAGAAGCTCAAGTTACAAGAGTCAACTAACTTAATGATGCAAGACTTCTCCCTGCTTCATATCCAGCAAAAGGAGGAACTTTCTCCACTAGAACTGTCATCCCAGAATCACACATCAGTGCCATCTGCAACTATCCCACTTCACTGATGGGAGTCAAGATCATAAAGAAAAACATATCTAACAATGAAACCAAATTTCAGTCTACCTGAGTAAGTGTGGTTGAGCTAGAGCTTCCTGCCACTTCTTGGAGAACGTGCTCAGCATCTTCTCTTTTTGAAGCAACAGACATCAGTAAACATACACTCAGTGCTCTTGACTGGATTCAGAAGCTGTGCTAGATTTACCCATGAACTCTGACAACCCCTTCTCCTTAACACCACCTTCCTTTCAAATGCAAGCACTGGCAGCTCCAAAACAAAGCATAAAGGTTCAAAGGTTCTCAACAGCCCTGAGCACCACACACTGACAGGTCAAGCTTCCTTCCTCTCACATCTGTACCCTTTTGCTGAACTGCACAAGCACACCACATCACGATGCACAAGTGCTCATAGAACAACAGAGAAGAGAGTATTAGCCATACACATCCTCCAAAAAGCCTGTGAGCATACCAAGGGGTAGAGGTAACTTGAAAGAAATTCAGACTTGTTTATCAAAAAAACATACTATGAGAGGATACACAAAGTGAAAGGCCAATAGCTGAAGCCTGGCTAAGGCCCCAGAGTACAACTGAGATATGTCCAGGGTGGCCCAACACATCCTCCCCCAAACCACAAAGGAAGTATTCAGCTGACTCAATGGGTATTCAAGACAGCTAACTGATCCTGGGTAAGAAAACCCCAAAAGGTACTGATCAAATATTTATCTAAAACACTTCGAAATTGGAGACAACTTCTTGCAACATACAGGGAGAGCAAAACAAGTAGTTTTCCAGTTTAATTTGAAAGGAATGATAAGCTCATACCTTTCAAAGACTCATGAACTGGCTAAACTGTAAGGGAGAACCCTTAAGATGCCCGAACTGCTGGCATTAGTTTTCTAAGAACCTAAGTGACAATCAAAAGCTCAAAGACTGTAATTCTGAACAGACTATGGTTAGCAATGCAATCAAAAGCTCAAAGAGTGTAATTCTGAACAGACTATGGTTAGCAATGACTGGCAACTTCAGACTACAGCAGTCAAAGCACAGCAAACAGGATGAAAATGAGTTTATGGCAGACAAACGTAAAACTATCCTTCATGCCTTAGGTTTTAACTTTTATATTTTCCAAAATCCTGTACTGCCTAGTGTGTAACTCTGAGGTTTCTTGTAGCCTGTTAATTTCTGTCCGCTCATGCTGAGTAGTCATAATAAAGCCTCTGCGGGCCTGCTCTTCAAGGACACCTAGACCGTCCTAGGCCCAAAAAGTGTCAACTAAAAGCCCCTGAAAGGGGGGCAAGCTGAGGGGAATTACATCATTAAACTGGAGCTTTAATTGGAGAATTAACCCTGGCCATGCAAATGAACCAAACCTATAAAGGTGTAAAGAACTCGTGACCTGTCGTCCATCTTGGGGTCCATTTTGGCAATAGCCTCTGGCTCCCGAGGTGTACCTTGAAGGCCCTTCAAATAAATACCCACCTTTATTCCCTTACTCCTGCCTGGTCTCTGTTTTCAGGTGGCCTCTTAAGGCATCATCCTCTTCTGGGAAGGGGTAAATATCTGGGAATTCCCTGGACTAGTCTGTCTCCTGACTCCTTTTGTACATACCAAAACAGAAGTGCTATAAACCCCCACTTCCTTGGAACTAGGAAGGGACAAGCTTAGCGCAGTCAAAGCAATGCAGAGAGGAAAGGAAGCATCCAGGAGAACCAGCACTGTGAAGGACAACAGCTATAGTGG
This sequence comes from Rhipidura dahli, assembly GCA_013399225.1. Taxonomy (NCBI): domain Eukaryota; kingdom Metazoa; phylum Chordata; class Aves; order Passeriformes; family Rhipiduridae; genus Rhipidura; species Rhipidura dahli. The sequence continues at coordinate 152,762 of VXAC01000602.1, read as the reverse complement.
TTCATCTTTTCAGTACTTAGACCAGTTCTTGACAGCATGAACGACTGAACTCACGGGACTGACAATCTGAATCTTAACATGGTAGCATCATACTCTCAGTACTACTCGAGAGCTCTAACCAGAATCAGAAGTCCCTTCACATCCATTTTACTTAGACAATAGACAGAAAAACTTGGAGGCATCACTACAACGAGGAAACAAAAGGTAACATCATTTGCCTATTGCAGGCATCCAGTACAGTCATCCTCTTTTGAGTAAAAGAGGATGCAGTTAGTCAACATTCAACCAGTTTAAATGATCCAATGCAAAAGGTTTCAGGAAGTCAATTCAGCTGGGGGAGCGTGCCCAAGTGCATGGCTACAGCAAGCCCTCTGGGATCCCTCCACTCAGGGCTGCCCTACTGTAGCAGTCCCCCTCCTTCCCCCTCTGAACTCCAGCGCTATGTACTAAGACCTTTTTAGCAAGCACAGAGGCTCTCTCCCTACAGTGACCCGAGGTAAAGACACAAATCTTTCATGACAGTTATGATGCATCAACCCAAGCCCTAAGAACATAAGCCAAGCAAAAAAAGTACTCACTGTACTCCCTGGAGTTCAAGTATAGCGTATGACAGACAACTGCACCAGGAATTGCAGTGTACTTCTGATATGCTATGATTCCAAATACAACAAAGCAACCTCTGGTACGAACTCTAAAGATGCAAAATTCACTTTGCACGCTGGAAAGTAGCAGGCTCCACATTGACTGCATACAACATTTTTTCTTCACTAGGTTTGACAACACATCCAAACACCCCAGAAGTTCGTAACCAGCAATTTGGGGCACAACCCACTGCCATGAAAGAGAGGTATATGTCACTCTGACATGAAATGTCTTCCAAAGTATCACTGCCAATGGAGTGGCAATAGTGGCCCATGAATTGACCAATGTATTCGTTACTGAGAAAAGAAATCAAAGCCAGCACTTTAACCAAACAGGAGACTTGTGACTATGTTTTAGTGACAATACAGCAACAGAAGTACACACAAAGAAAGTTTGGACCTCCAAAGGTCTAACACTGGAAAAAGCAAGTGTCAGCAAACAGAAAATCCTGTACCCCCACAGGAGCGCACTGTAACTACACCATGGAGTGGTCCTGGTCGCACGGGAGCAGGTGAAAGCAGCAGAGAAAAAAATCCAGTCTGCTGTCCTCTACAAATCCAATCCCAATGAGTTGTGTCAGCACTGATAGCTTTACTAAGCCCCCAGATCTTAAAAATTTTGATTTAGAAACCCTGAAAATGGAAATACACATAATCCAAGGTTCAAAGCTTATCAAGTAAACAGAAGATTTCAGAACTGGAGAGTTCATAACCAAGTTGTGAGACCAGAGTTGCAAAGCACTGCGTGTAGGACAGGTCATTTAAGATCAAGTGTTTCCAAAACTCAAAGAACATGGAACAAATAGTATATCCAAAATTCAAATTTAAGCCAAGGAATATGAAGAAAGTACAGCAGATTGTTCAATTCCTCCCACACACAGTTTTCCCATGCAAGAGCTATGTACACCCATACTCAGACACTGCTGTTGAGCAAACAAGTCAGAAGGGTAACAGTCATGGACATGAATTACTAGCCGTACTCAAACACCAGCTACACCAAATTGCATTTTTAAAAAGCCTACACCACAGACAGGCTAAGAGATCTTATTTTTGTAAGCCTGATTAATTTTTCTGCTGTACTAACAAAACTCAAGAATACCAGATGCACACAGGTTCAGATCAGTGCTTACCTACACAATTCTTGGTTACACAGGTAAGCCAAATTAACATGTAAATAGGATTTTATGTTTATACTCTATATTCTTTATGGAAAGAGCTATGTTTTCTCATTTTCACAATTCCAATGCCCTTGTACCTGGAGAGTATGTGCCCTGCATGTAACTGAGATGTTGTGGAATAAATCCCCTGTGTCTGAGGCAGTGCTCCATTCTTCTGACATGTCCATATGGTTTTCAATACTGACTTTGCACACTATACCTGTTGGCAGGTTCCAGAGCTTTAAGTACAGTCATATCTAATTTACACAGACTTCTTAATAAAAATCAACTATAGCTGATTTCTGGAAAGAGAAGTTATCTACAGGAGCTAACAAAACCGAATTAATTCCTGTACTGAAGAAGTCTTTGGCAATTTTCATTTTGTCTCTCATTCACTGATAATTATTAAATGCTAAGTTTTGAACTGAAACAGAAAGAGTTAGAAAGTTCAAAGTTAGCCCAAGTAATTTTTAGGCTCTTTTCCCTCTTCCTACTACAGTGGTTAGTGAAGGAAAGTGTTCTTCCTCACACCTGAGGGCTGCAAGACAGGCACCAGACCAAACTTGTTAGCATGGAATATGTTTCCCCAGATAGTTCTCTAATTCTAAAGCTGACCACCCTCATGTGAACACACACATAGTTCTTTAATTCTAAAGCTGACCACCCTATATGAATACAGGCCTAACAAATTCCATCAGATTTTAAAGCCTGTGAATTCACAACAGCACTGGGAAAGGAAGCAGCAAGGATATTCTGTACTGAAAAGAATTTATTCTTCTGTACTATCTGCTCTGCAATATTAAGTATAGCACAGAACTTAAAGGGTGAATTCAGGAGAACGAGAGCCTGAAGTCCAGCTAGATTTAGGAGCAGTCCTACTTCCAGGCACAACACCAGTACACTTCTTGCGGGCCAGCACAACGTATCAGCATCTATCGCCCATTTCAATCACTGGTATATAAACTTTTATAAATTAACTACTTTCCTACAAACCAATGACTACGACTCTAAATATTGTACCAATACAAAATGTTTAATATATTAAAGACTTTATATTAATATAATATGAATGGTTTTAAAAATATACCAGTTTTTTAATCTGTCACGGGCTTCCAACTGGGCTCCCACCTCAAAGTTGATCCCTCTTCTATTCGGAGGATGTTTTGTCATTTTGTAATATCAACACTGCTGATTTTATTCCCCTGAAAAATGCAATTAAATATCAATCACTAATCAAGACATACACAAAGTAAGCTTATGCACTATAATCCCCAGAAGCCAGATGTTAAGGGACTGCTGTAATTTTGGTTTGCAGAAAGGGGGCAATTATCTTTTAAACAAGGGTTCCCAGGTGACAGTGTGCAGAGTAATTCCAAAAGCATGTTTAAAATGGTAGCTACTGGACCATGAAAGAGTGAAGCTCAGCCTCTGTCCATTGGTCCAAGTTCCAGGTCAATTAAGAACCATGCAACAGAAAGTTTATTCACAACTGAGACAGAAGTTTCATAATATTTTCTCCCCCCTCCCAATTTTGATTAAAACAAGGAATCCAGTAAACAGGAAGTGAGCAAAACAAACACAGTAACAATCTTTCAACAGCTACCACATTAGCGAAACACTCTAAAACACTATGTCACCTCATCACTATAACTGAAATAAAGTTCAAAGACATTAGAAATACGTTGTTTTTTAACCAATTTTAGAAGACTCTCTATACTGCTTGCATATTTGCATTGCTTTTGTCCAACTTCTCCACCATTTAATCAGGAAAAAAAAATAGTCTCATTAAGATTTGTTTTCAACAGATAATATAAAAGTTTAAGAAATCTTGCTGAAGTAGTTTTTCTCAAGGTACACATAGTGAAAAAGCCTGGTCAACAGCTATTTTTCCTGATTTTTTTGTCAGTTGTTTCCCACAATTTGTAAGATATAAATTGTGATCCATTCCCATAGTGTTCAAGCTCACAAGATCCAAAAACACAAGTAAGTTTTATTCAGTATCGTTGTCCTTATAGTAAGGTTGGATCTTGAGTTCAATTACAGATGGACAAAACTGATTCGAGTTAAAATAAAAAACCTTCTAGTTTTACACTACAAGAACAAGGAGACATGCACAGAAATAAGCACCAGTGTTTTGGTCCACATAAGGTATAAAAAGCAATGGTATCGACTGAGCTGCATCTACAAAAGGATTAACATCGTGAAGAACTACCCTAAACGAAAGCGTAGTTCAGAAATCAAAGATGGTTAGGAAAGTCATAAAGCTTCTATGACAGGGAAAAGCTACTCCTTCACCACACTTTTTAAGCCAGGCCATTTGCCAAGCTGCAGAGGCAGCCCAACCATCTCCTTCCAACCACCACACTGCAAAGAAACTTCTCTACCAAAAGCTCATCTGCTGCCTTCCTCTAAAGCAGTGCTTTTGGACTGATCCTCACCTCTGTTAAAGCAGCCTGCAAGGGTATGGGGGAAAAAAATACTATTGCCTGTAACTTTGATTCACACCAAAAGATAAAGTATTCCAGCCACCTAGGAACTCAAAAAAAAAAAAATTTCCTAGGATCTGATAACAGACTGAGTTCACATAGCATGGATATGAATTAGGCCACCCTTCTAATGGCTGGAGTGGGAGTCCATAACTTTTAACTGGGAAAGGAAATGAAAAAAAACTTAAGATGATTGGGATTTTACAGTTTATGTCACATCAGAATGTAGAAATTAAAAAAAAAAAAAAAAAAAGGCAGCAAGTCCAAAGCTACATTTTATTTTTAAGAGGTTCATCCACCCACACCTCAAATATCCACTATTTTCTTTGCAGATTTACATCATTAAAATAACCCTTTCTTTTCTTTGCCATACTAGCAATGGAATTTCATGCCTCCAAAAGTGGAGCAGACACACATTTTGCTTTAACACTTGTAGAAGAAATGACATCTGTAAGGTGATTCTTTCCCTAGTACACTTATTTTTCCTTTTCACTAAGGAGGGACATGCAAAGCCAACAGACCCCCAGAGGCACTGTTGGTACATTACTGCAGCTTCCCGCAGTGGTCCTCCTCAGTAAAGAGCTGCCGTCTGGAAGCAAGGGATTCATCTCAGCTCACCTACAGGGGACTGGAGAAAACATACACATCTCCTGACTTCAGTAACAGGATCACATTCAATAGGACTTCTATAGACACATCAGTTTTGGTGAGGAAGGTCTTACTATAGTTTCAGTCAAACATTTTGGAAAATAATATCACAACTAAAAGGAAATCCAAAGAAAACAGCCAAAGCCATTTAATCAGAGTTACACTGGCAGCAGATTCCATGAAAATCTGAACACAGCTGGTCAGCTAATACCAACATTAGTCAAAGCATGCACATACTGCACTGCGCTAACTTGGCCAAGCTTGTTAGAAGGCAGTAGGTCACAAAGTTGAAAGAGAAGAAAAAATGTTATGAGCAAAAATCTCATATCATAGGCCCCTCCTCTCAAATCTTCCTTTCTCTGCCCTCCCAAGTTACAAAACTTGGGCTGCTTTGGGTTCTCTCTCACATCATACCCCTGGCTTGCACTATGACCCAGCAGTCCTGTTCCTCAGACCATGAAAGAAGGCTGGCTTTTCCATTTGCAGCCAATTTCAGAACAGCTTCCTCAAGCCGATGCACCCTTGGCAGAACATTGCATGAGATAAATTACTCAGTAGAGGGTCTCAACCATTTCATCCTGAAACATCCAGCCTTAGAGCAAGACTGAAACCGTGAGACATGACCTTTACTGAGAATCATGACATGGCTCTGCACAAACTAGGCCAAGAGGCAGTGCTGAAATACGCTTCACCGGCATGACCATGACGGTACAGGAGAACTTAATTTCTCAGAAAGCAAGCAGTGAATACAGAGGCTTGCCTACTGCAAGATTTTATGTTTCAGCCTCTGTCTTCTCCTGCAAAGACTGCTTAAACACCTTGAACTACATTAAAACAGCTTGTTAACAGACAACCCTAGACTGATCAGACAGTCATACCTACAACTTGGAAATAAGAACACCTTGCCAGAACATCTCTTCTAAAATTTTCTTCAGCAGAAAATCAATTTGTACTAACTTTGTACCTAAATCAAGACACAAACAGGAATTCCACTCTGGTAACTCTAAGAATACATTTATCCCATGTATTCAAGACCATGATTAAAACAAGAAGACTCTAGGCCTATCCCAGGAGCTGTATGGCTTTTCTCCAAAACCTTTTACTTCTCTGTGAAGATCAGATCTGTTTCAGGAACAAATACTTCAGGATTTAGACAAGTCACTACTTCCAAAAGAAAATGTTGCTAAATCTGTATTATTGAAAGAAAATGTGTTATTTAAAAGGAAGAGTCTTTTCCATCGAAGTCATCATAAGGTAATTTAACTTTTAAAGACTATTCAACTATTCAGACAGAGATATCAGTGAGGGAGGTACACTTATCTCAGGGCAATGCAAAGGAAAATACATTAATGTTGACCCCTTCAGGGATCATGATTTTTGACTTCTAAAACAAGCTTTCTGCTTTGCTAACAGTGCAGGTCCTGTACATCTTCACCTGTAGCTGTGCTTACTCTCTCCAGTTTTAGGCTCTGTCACTGCTGAGCCCCAAACCTGGCATAACACCAAGTTCCAACAGAAGTGGGCTCCACTTGAAACTGAAAATCTGTTTCATATTATCAGACAGAGAAAACCCAGTCATGGCAAACTTTCACTAATAACAGCCTCTACCGTTTCCTCTGTGGAAACTTCAAAATCACTGCAGCCTTTTCCAAATCACACCTACCCTGGCAAAAACTGTTTTCCAAATCCCAGCAGAGTGATTAAAACCGTTCCTTCACAAAGTGTCACACCAAAACTCCTTCCTTGAAATCAGCCCCACTTTCAACCTTCATACTTTCTCAGTGCTGCTTCATAAGCAAATCAGAAAAAATGCAATTCACTTCCACAACTCAACCTATTTCCTTAATTCTTTCATGCATCCATGCCAAACCCGGATATTTCCCTTCCTCTGCCACAAGGATACAATAAAGAAAAAAAGAGGAACACCACGGAAAAAAAAACCAAAAAACCAAACATAGTTCTCTGACCCAATAAAGGAGCACAGTCAACTCTGACAGCTTGCATAAACATAATACTACTTTGTACTGAAAATTTATATTTTATTCTGGATGGGAAGCTTGCTGTCCAATTTCTTAGGAGGCACTCAGTTACCTTGGTGGTGATTCAGGAGGACTACAGGGTAGGACAGGTAATAAAAAGCACTGAAAAAACAAGGATGTAAAAGCAACTAGCCAAAGACTGTCTTGTGCTCCCTGGAGATGCAGCACAGATGTTGCTGACCTGGGGTACTGCAGGCAGCACTGCCACTCCTACACAAGCAACACAAGCTTATTTTGTTTCCTTCTAGGACAAAGCACATTTACACAACTGTAAAGCCTGAGGCTAAGACAGACTCTGTCATCCTCTCCAGCACCACTGTTCCAAATCTGCTGGCACATCTACATATAAAACTGCCAAGGACTAAGTCCATTCATATTTTGCACATCAGTTTTTTGGATTTTTTTTTTTTTTACTCTGCAATAGTTAGTTTTGACCTTTTATCATCTGCACCCATGTCACCAGCCTCATATCTCCATCAGTGGTAAAACAACGAAAGCCTCACCCAGTTCACCCCCTACAATATGCACGCCCCCATCAGGAATGGTCAGTCCAGAGAAGTCCATGGTCCCCACTGCAATTGGAACACCTTGCAAGTGGATGACCACAGCCATGCTGTGCTGAAATCACACACCTGCAGATGAGAAAAGGTATGATATCAGACTGCAAAACAGTATTTACAGACACCTTTTATACTATACAATCCAAATGGCATCTTATGAAGACTAAGTGGAAGTTTCACAAGCACCACTTAAAAATTTTATTGGCACTGATATGGGAAGCTGATTACAACAGACTTTTATTGCCTGCAGACAAAACACCCTCTTGCCTAGCAGGTTTTGATCACAGCAGCAGTGCTACCATGCCTTACTGTGTTTTACCCTACACATAAAAACAGATATAAAAGCCCTACACCTGCTAAACATGTCAACCCAAAAACAGCTTCCGTTCATCCAAGGATTTCTGCTACCTACCTCATGTTGTTTTTATGTACCATTTCACAGGTAGGTGACTGTTTTTGGATGTGGCTGTAAGTTTCAGATGACGTCCTTCACACCAGTATTTCAAACCACAATGCTAAGATCTTGATGCAAGTTTTTGGGTTTGAGATCTTTTTTTTTTACTAATAGGACTAGGAACATGAAAGATTTAAACTGGACAGAAAGACCTTCTGACACTGCAACAAATTTCAAGGAATACTACATCACCCCCTTTCTTCTATCCAAAAGACACATTTCAAACAAGACACTGGACTACACACAGTTCTTATTTGCACGATGTAGCATCCTCAACTAGATATTGACTGGCACTTACTTGCTTTAAAAGCTTCCCAGATTCAATTAACAGTTACATAGGAGAACTCTGAGCCACATAACACAGAAACTGGATCCTGAATTGATACTTAACATCTCTGTAACAAGAATGCTGAGCAGCTAATTCCTCACCACTGACACTCCCGAAAACAGTAAGACTAAGTACTTGATTTCAGTCTCCTACTTTTTCTCTACTTTATACAAGTAGATTAAGAGAACTGACACCAGTAAAAATCTACATTTGCTTTTCTCCTCAAGCAGAACCAAGACTTTCCCAAAGTATTTGGTGACAGAACTGAAAATGTTACATGAGGGAGCCTCCTCTGAAAAAGATCCTAAATCTCTCCCTGAGATTACAGAGCCTGGAGAACCTCATTTTCATCCCCCTGGGCAACATCTCATGTAACTGTGCTGTCAGTTTAAACTGGTGCTAAAACTGGGATAGGCCAAAATGGAAGCAGAAATTATGAATATAAGCAATTCAATAGAAGAAAAAAAATATATTTTTCTATAATAAAATCTATTTGAATTACCAAGTGCAATTAAAGAAATAAATACTTATTACTGAAAACAATTCTTTTCAGTCATTTGATCATGTCCCATTTAACTGTTCTGGTCTCCCCTCCCTTTTCCTGTAACATGCTGAAGATAAAAAACAAGCACCTAAACACTGAACAAACAAAAGGAATTTGGAAAAAGTTTTAAGTCACATAAAATAAATCAGGTTTTTCCTAAATAAAGCAACCTTAATGAAAACCTACTTTAATGAGACTGTGTTTTCAGTTGAAGGAAAAATGGCTGTCTTCAAAAATGTAAGAATTTAATGCAGGTAAGTCTTACAGAGGCACTGTGGATAGTATTTAAGAAAAACCTGAATTTCAAAGCAAAATTTCAAAAGCTTAAAGAAAAGCTACAATTAACAAAAACAAGGACCCACGCTTATACTCACCAAGGAACTTGTTTATATTGCTGCAAACATTCCAAACAGTGCTGTGTATCTACAGGAAAGGAAAAATAAAAATAATGTGAATTCTGAAACTGAAAGTACTTCAGAGTTGAAAAAAAAAATTCTCTCTACAGTCAACAGTATCCCAGTGATAGAGTACCACTTCTAGAACAAAAATTTAATCTGAAAATATTTCAGTACAGGTCAGCAGGCTGCTGTGATCCAAATTAGAGAGACACTTGAGAGACCCTTACAGACATGCAGACACTCCCTCTGCATATCCACATCAGATTTCTCCATCATGTATTTATCTGTTGTCAACTAAAAGTCACCAATAACTTTATCATTACTCCTACTTTGGTGCAACAGGTACTGCAGTATTAACTAACTACACATTAACTAAGCAGTCCTCTCCTGTCAATGAAGACATCCTCAGCTGGATAATCTACATTCACCACAAGCCGGAAGGAGCTGTGTTTTGCTCATACAAGAATGAACTACAAGAGTTTCTCCAGAATTGCTTCTTCATCCACAAATCCACTTCCTGTCAATACACGCAGGCTTCCTCACACTGCAGGAGTGGCAAAGACAGCCATTTGAATTGTTTCCAGAAGCCTAACTCAGGTTGCAGATTGGGCACTCCAACTACATTTCTCATGGTTCCTACCTGAACTGAAGCTGCATAGAACCTGTTGTGGTTTAGGAATGGTGTTCTTCCATCAAATGTTCCCACAGAAAGGAGAACTGGAGGCACAGAAGCCAAAGATCATTGGTTGAGATAAGAACAATTTACCGAAAACAGCAATGAGATAAGAAAATGAACGGCAACAGCAATGTTATTAAGAACAGAAGCATACAAAAAAGGCAAGCAATTCCCATGTGAATGCTCACTGTGGAGCCTGACACAACCCAACCACAGCCATGCCACCTGACCTGGAAGGGGACCCCTTTCCCCCATTCCTAGAAAATGATATGATGTGGCACAGAATTTCAGTACAGGTCAGCAGCTTCTGTAATCCAAAGTAGAGAGACAATTAAGAGACCCTTACAGACACTCCCTCTGCATATCCACATCAAATTCAAGCCACACCCTCCTCTGGCTACTACAAAAATCAGCCTTGTCCTGGCCAGAACCAGGACATTATCCTTTCCTTATTCTACACCACATACATCATGCCCAAAACCTGCCCCGATTCCAACTATACACATACATACATACATAAACAAGGTTATCTACACTAGCACAGGTATCATTTTCATTGTCGGTGGCTGTCCCTCCAAGACGTCTGTTGAGTTTATTTAGTCCAAGACTAGGTTTCATCTATCCTAGATGTCTTCTAGGGCAAGAGGGCTGGTTGCAAACTGCATCAGGATTTTATGTCTGGTATATCTGAAGCAGTCTATACACCTTGTCCATGGTAGTTATGGCACACAGTGGCACTATCATTGAGCAACCCATATTATACAATTCAACATTACTCTTCTCACCCAAAAATCAAATCCCTTTCAGGTACACATCATATTTCCCTGTCCCTCTGCATTACCCACCAAGTACACCCAGGTCCTTGAGCAAAAACAATCCTACAGATGGGCTTGCCTTTGTCTGAGGTAGGACTGACCCAAATTGTCTTCCCTAACATATTCCTCATATTCCAGCCCTCATGGGGACTTTATCCCTTACTACAGAATGTGGAGGATTTGACTGGGAAGAGCCAGCTTGACTGGTGGAGCCTCAACTATTAACTAACCAGGTGGCTTCTACTACATGTAATGTAGTAAAACCTTCAGTGTTTGAAGGTTCCCCCACCCATTGCTTTCAATACGGTTGTTAACAGTCCATTATGCTGTTCAATTTTTCCAGAGGCTGGTGCATAAAGGAATATGATACATCCACTCAATCCCATACCCTCTGGCCCAGATGTCTACGATTCTGTTGTCTGACTCAATTATTTCTGGAGTGCCATGCTGCCACAGGACTTGCTTTTCAAAGCCCAGATGGTGCTCTGGGCAGTGCAGTGAGGCATGGGGTAGGTCTCCAACCATCCAGTGGTGCTTTCCACTTGTCAGCACATAACACTTGCCTAGGCAGGTCTGCAGAGTGTGACATAATCGATCTGGCAGGCCTCCCCATATTTATATTTTGACCATCACCCCCCACACCACAGGGGCTTTACCCACTTGGCTTGACTGCAGTACACGTTTCACAGCCATGGATAACCTGGAAGACGATGTCCACGGTTAAGTCCACCCCATGGTCACAAGCCCATCTGTAATGTTACATCCCTTTCCAAATGACATGAGGTGTCATGGGCTGCCCACTGAGTCAGAAATAATCCACCTGAGGCAATTTAACCTTGGCAGCCTGATCCACCTGTCCACTGCTGCAAATGCTCTTCAGTAGCCCAACTCTTGGGTATCTGCGCATCTACATAACATACTTTGACAGTCAATTTCTCTACCCAGGCAGGCAGGTCTTGCCACACTTCAGCAGCCCAGATGGGTTTCCCTCTGCACTGCCAACTGGTCTTTTTCTATTGGTCCAGCCACCTCCCCAGAGCATTTGCCATCACCCATGAGACAGTGCAGACATAGAACACTGGCCATTTCTCTCATTCAGCAATATGTGAAGACAGCTGGACGGCTTTCAGCTCTGCAACCTGACCACTTTGTCCTTCAATAGTTTCTTCAACTCATTGTGTAAGACTCCGTACGACAGTTTTCCATCTTCAGTTCGTCCCTATGATATGACAGGAATGAGCAGTGAAGAGAGAGCATCACTTTTCTTTTTCTGGTAGCTGATTATATGGTGGGGCCTCCTTAGCATGGCGGCACCTTTTCTTCCTCCTCTTCTGATGGTACTCATATTTTTGCCTTTTTGCCACTATGTGATGATTTCCAACATCCCTGGGCAATTAGGGTTTCCTATTTGAGCTCACTGTGTGGTCAGAGAAATCCACTTACTCCACATGGCTGATGTGTGGAAGGGAATTTCCTTTGGACATCCAGTGCAGCACTGGCAGTCGGGGTGCCAGAAAGTGCTGCGCTTCAGTGTCAATCACTTCTGAGGCAGCTCCAACTCTTTCATAAGCTGCCAAGATCTCTTCTTCAAAAGGGGTGTAACAGGACTCAGATCCTCCTTTAACAATGAATCCAGAAAGGGGTTGTCTTCAAGTACCCCAGGGGTACTTTTTGTCAGAGACTCCAGGAAGGACCATCTGTCTTGGTTTGAAAGACAGGTGTCCATCAAGGAAGGCAGGAGCCTCCCCTGAAATGGAAAATGCAACCCCCTTCCCTCCGAATTATTATAATTTTGAAATTAAGGGGCTTTCAGGCAAAGATGTGAGGAACAGGAATAACAGTTCTTTACTAATATATATATATAAAAGAACACAAACCGACAATAACTATGCCAGTAAAGGCAAACACACCCGCAGTGCCCCGGCGAGCAGGGCGGGTGCGATGGTTCCCCCGCGGCTGCAGGGGGCGCTCCGGAGCGAGCTCGGCCCTCACGCGGCAATGGCGGCTCGGGGTCCCGGGAAGAGATGGAACAAAGGCCTCACAAACCTCCTGGGCAGCCGATCCCTGTGCCCGGCAGAACCCTCGGTAGCAGCAGGCTGGAACAGCAGGGACGAGCACAAATCCCGGGTGGCAGATGAGTCCGGAGCTGCAGCAGGAAATCCCGGGAGGGCTCGGCAGGCTGGGTGCGCGGGGCTGCAGAGCAGCACGGGCTCAGAGCAGCAGCATGGGCAGGGCGGCCGCAGCTCGGCTCCCAGCGGGGCAGGGAAAGGCGGGCTTGGGAATCCCGGGTTTTACCCGCAGAAGGAAGACAGCGGAAAAAGCAGAAGCTCAGTGCTGAGTTCTCTCCACCACTGTAGCAGCAGTCTCTCTGTGCAAAACCCGAGTGCCTCGCCCCCCGAGGTGTGTCCCCACCCCCCAGGTGCCAGGGACCAGCCCCTTGGTCCTCTCCTTCGGTGGCCAGCTCTTTTGTCTTTCTTCAGCACTCATCAGTTTGTTTCCCCAGCAACATAGATGGGAAAAAATTCCTCAAGGAAAAAGAGAGAACAGAAGAGGAAAACTTCCAAACCCCAACACCATGCTTCCCAGCTGCAACGTAGAGCACATTTTTCGCATCTTACCCTGTCTTGACTGGCCCACTGACAGAAAATACCTTTGTTTAATTTGTCCAAAACTTCTTCTTGTTCTTCAGGACCCCATATAAAATTGTTGTTCTCCCATGTCACATGACAGAGAGAGCTTATAGTCTCGACTATCTTATGGAATATGCCTCCTCCAAAAACCCACAGTGCCAAAGAAAGCCTTTGTTTCCTTTCTGCTGACTGGACACACTATTTGATGACCACATCCACTGGACTCTCACAACACCTATCTTTGGCATTTTGCTCTTAGGAACTGAATTTTCTGGGTAAGTCCCTGATCTTGGCAAAAACAGCCTTCAGGAGGATTTAGATTATTTTTTTCCCTTTTCTCAAAAACCTCCTCTGATGTGTTGCCCGCATCAGAATGATGTCATCAATGTATTGCAAGTGTTCTGGAGCGTCACCTTTTTCCAGTGCAGCCTGTAGCACTCCACAGCTAATGGTGGGACTGTGCTTCCACCTCAGGAGCAGTCAGTTCCAGGTGTACTGGATGCCCCTCCAGGTAAACACAAACAGTGGCCTGCACTCTGCTGCTAAAGGAATGGAGAAAAACACACTGGCAATGTCAGTGGTGGCACCACTTTGCTGTCCTGGACTTCAGTTCATACTGAAGTTCCAACATGTTGGGCACAGCAGCACTCAGTGATAGTGTGACTTCATTCAGGCCACAACAGTTCACTGTCAGTCTCCACTCTCCATTGCACAGGACATATAGGACTAGGGAACATTTCCTCCAATCTGCTTGAGTCTTTCAAGTTTGTCCACAGTCTTGGACAGTACACAACCAAGGCACAGGTCAGTCAGGAGGAAAAAAGATGATCTCATATTGTTAGCGTCAGGTAGTCACCTCGAGCACTTCTTGTCCTCCTTCTTTCATTGACATCAATGCCAATGTCCTGTGTACAACAATAGCAGGCTCCATACAAACTTCTGCCACGTGGATTGTTAGGAAAAACTGGAGAAAATTATTACTGGCTCAAATCAACTACAAGGGAGGAGGCAGGACAAGTTCTGTGGAAAGTGGGAGGTGCACTGCTCCATTCCATACCCTTGCCCCCCAGGAATCTCTAGTCCAGCCCAGAATGACTGTCAGGCACTGGTACGCCACAAGCAATGCCCCACACCCCATGCCTGCAGCTTCAATCTAGCCCTGGAGTGGCTGGATGACCAGAAGCCCCACCTGGGGGGCATAGCCACAGAAGGCCAGAGCAGATAAAACCCATTGCTCTGAGATGCACATGGTCACACCCCTATTGTTCTTGGATTTTATGATAGCTGAGATTGAACTGGGACTGAAGATGGGAGCTGCACCTTGGTTTTCTTTTTTTTTCACTCCTAACTACTTCTTCTTGGAATATGGGTAATTTAAGGTTGGATGGGTAGAGTTTGCTAAGTGAAGTGCTTTATTCTGATTGACTTTTTTGTTTTAAATTTTGCCAAATTCCTGCTCTGCTGAAGTTTGCCAGTTAAGTTTGGTTTTTTAACCTCCTGAGAACATTGCAGCATATCTCCTGTGTGCTCACCTCAGGGAAAAGTAGTACCCCTTTTAAATAAACTTGCCAAGTGAGCACTGGGGCTCAAAATTTATGTACACTGGACCTCATCTGGATTTATAGGGGATTGCTCGTTATTTGAATCCCTACAGACCACCCCCCAACACAGCTAATTGTCTCGGGTTGTGGATACCTTTCTCTATGATGCTCAATCTGCTTGGGTGCACTATCAGATCATCCTTGGGAGTAACTTTTCCTCATACTTGACAGGAGTTGCCTCCAGAAGTTAAAGTTTGTCCTCTTCCTGATCCCCTGGTCAATGCCTGCATCCCAGGACAGGGATCCCCATTGCTTGGCTACATTACCACCACTGCTGTACCATCAGCTGCAATATTCCAGCTCTGAGGTTACTCCGGGTGTTCCAGCAGCACAGTATACACCTACAGCAGGATGCTGAACCTAAGATTTTTTTATCACCAAGCATCAACATGAATTTTAGCTATCAGATGAAAAATATTATGACTGAAAATGTCAGAAAGCACAAAAATTCTCTGGTTACAGTACCTGCAACAGTAACTAGACCTGGGACTTCTGACTCCTAGAAGAAATCTACCTGTAAAAACATCCATTAAAAAAAAATGCTAAGAAACATTTTCCACAGATAATTTGCAGCACCTGCAATACTGGCCACTGAAAATCCCACAGGTCAGTATTTCCATCCTGTCAGTATACAGTGTTCTGACACCTAGATGTGGCATTCTGTTTCATTATTTCATTGCTTCCTGCCTTGACAGAGCCAAACTTGTTGACCCTATTTGTTGATAAAGACAATATTTTCAAGACAGCCAAATAAAGGAAAATCTTCCAAGTTATACCGCCATTATAACTGATGAAAAATTATGTCTTTATTAAAGATAATTCATTAAACAGACACATCATCTGTGCATATACCACTCTGTAAGAAGGATGTGACTCCTTTTTTTTTAAAGAAAAGAAAGGGGTGCACTTCAAGGCTGCTTACAGACTTGTCCCACAGCTTAGAGATGAAAGGACAGCAGGAAAAACAAACACAAAAACGTAAGTACCTACACCTGCAAGCCTGGTAACAGCAACAGAAGACAGCTGCAGCTTAGGCAAATGACTGATACAAATATACTGGATCATGTACCAAAGAAAGCCATTAGCAAACTACAATATAGGGAAGAATCAATTCCAGTCTGGTGTACTCACAACCCCTGCTATGCCAATACATGCTTTTAAAACTAACTAAAATCCTAACTCGAACCCTACCAATAGCACTGTCTTTGCATCACTGATGATAAGGATGCTCAGCTCTACATCTGGAACACAGAGGTGTTGAAGACAGTTTCCTGATTCAATGACACCATGGAACAAAAAGATATTCTTCATTTCCTTGAAAAAGAAGTGCTGATTTTAAGCAGTAGAAAACCAAGTCAATTTTGAAACCAGTATTTTAACATCCGCAACAAGATCAGGAAAGCTCTTTGGTGCTAACTTCATAATAAAAACAAACAAACAAACCAACCCACACAATAAGCAACAGTGCTTCCTCTCCATTAATACAGGCTACAAAGCTGAAGACACAGATGGAGACAGTTTTCCTTTTCAATTTCCTTTTAACCAATTTTAAGAACTCAATTTCAGGTAGGTTTATGAAAAATCAGGCAGAGTGTAGCTGGCTACACTTAAATAAGGCTGGTAGAAAGTTCTCAAGCCAAATTAAAACATACACAGGCATGTCAACAAACTAACATGCCTCAGAAAGGAGTGTTTCTATTCCAATATGCACTATTATCTGCAGCCAGTCAGCATGGACACAGTATACACCCATGCATGTGTGATCATTTAAGCCTGGTGCTTGCAGTCACAAAAATACTGAAATGACAGTAGTTCCAGAAGGTCTTTAGAAATCTACAGGCCATGTAGCTATAGGTATTTGGACAGCAAGGACAAACTAAGAGTTCCAAGCCACCATTTCTCACCTGAAGAAAGTCTCTTCCTGCAGGAAGTACAAGGAGTCAAAAACCTGTAGGCAAGCAAGGAACGGAAGTATGAAGATAATTAATTAATTGAAGCAAAAAAAGAAAAGAACAGACTTACAGAGAAGTACAATGAACTCATAAGTACTTCACAAGACTTCTCAATATGATGCACCAGTCCAAAGGATATGCAACCGTTATTTTTTCTTAAGATTTAAAAAAACGCACTCTATCTACGCAACTAGACAACCATCAAGAGCACAGTTTAAATACTGACAGCAACCACTTGTAGGGCTGAGAAATAAATCCTTCTGTCCCATGTGCATTCTTTAGCTCAGTTCACAATGCAAGTACTCACATGTGTACAGGACAGTGTCACGCAGGCAGGAAAGCCAGTGTCAGCCCGTCAGTCTGACAAATTACAGCTACAGACTACACCTATGTTCTGCAGATGCAGTTATAAATAAATTATGCAGTTACAGAGAATTTATCATCCCCTACTATTAAATTAGGGGTTGCACTCTCCTTTCCTGGCCAAGGGGAAGAATTTAAGTCAATATCATTGCCTAGGTCATTCAGGGACTACAGGAGCAAAAGAAAGTGCTATAGAGAGCTTAGCCAATTAAAGGTAAGAATTAATTACATGCTTCTTACATTTCAGTCAAGGCAGTACCGTTATGAGCAATTACTACTCTAGCCTCATTCTCAACTCGACCTTAAAATTTCATGCAAACACATTTTACTCTCAGCCTGCTCAAGTAAAATTTTATTTCCATTGAGGAGACAGCCAAAGTTTCAGTTTTTCTCAGCAAGAGCATAAACTACTGAACTCTTCCACAAGCTGACTTAGGTCAAATAACATGCATTCATCTAAGCCACCTTCATTTATTACTATGAAACTATTAGAATTCACACAAAAATTACAAGAAAGAATTATACTATGACTGATCTTTGCTTAAATCTTCTCATTTGACTTCTTTTTGGGAACTGGGTCTTGTGAAAGGATCCTTACTCATTACAGAAAATTTAATGAACCCAGGCCAAAAGCACTGGTTACACAGATGCTCAATTACAAGCTGCTGTACAGATACTTACAAAAGATTAATTCAAGTCATTAACGTTGCTTTAACATTTTGTTTCATTCTCCTACTGCATACAACACCAAAATTCTGTAGTCAAGTGACATTTATTTTATTCAACTTGGACCCATCAACTTTCAGATATCCTTCCTGATTTATTTTCAAGCATTTAGGCAAGAAACAATAGCCTGGGATCACAGAAACATCTCTGGTACCCAGATTTTCAGTAAGTAAAGGAGATAAAACTGTTTCCCCAAACTGTACCTATTTCAATTAAGCAAGCCCTGGAATGGCTACAGATTACCAGCTAGTACAAAAATCTACTTTGCTGCAATAAGCCGTATCTGAACACAGACCTGTCAGGAAGAACACCACAATGCCTCCCAACCATACGCATTACACAGCTACATGAGGCAGCTTTGGGGTCAGTGCAAAGGTCCACCGTAATTTCTGTTCTTTTAAAACGGTTTAAAGGCGCAGAATACAGCGCGATAAACAAACGATCCAGATTTAATGGAATAGAAAAGGGACGGAAGCCTCCCCCTGCCGCACTTCACATCTGGCAGGGCAAGTACCTGCTCCACGCGGGTTTCCGCACTCCCCGGGGCCGGGTTAGGTGCAGCCGCCCCGCCGAGCACCCCCAGGACCAG
>VXAC01000602.1:52979-133967 GCA_013399225.1 Rhipidura dahli | reverse complement strand
AAAATGGCCGCCGTGATGCGGCGCCGCCGGGGGGGCGGGGGCCGCGGGAGCCCCGCCCACTCCTCCGCGCGCAGGGGACGGGGCCGATCCCGGGGTCGGGAGGGGCGGCCCTGGCGAGGGACTCCGCGGGGAGCGGCTCCGCCGGGTCGGGCCGTGCTGCCGAGACCGGGGGAGCGGGCCGTGGTGTCAGAGTGGGGAAGCTCCGCCCTCAGCACAGCCACAGTGCCCTGCGGGGAGCGTGAGCGCGGGGGTGACACAGAGCTGAAATAAAATAAGGGGGAGAGGTGGCGGCCTGACCCCTTGAGCTCCCCGTGAGGCGGATGCCGGGATGCGGACGCTCCTCCGCGCACCCGCCTCTGGCTGTCGCAGCCACCGCCGGCTGGGCTCGGTCCCTTCTACTGCTGTCCCATGAGCCCGGGATCGGGTGAGCCTGAGCAGTGCCCATCCCAGAGGTCGTCACTGCCCCTCAGCCCTGTTCTGGTTGTACCAGAGGGGTTGTGGGCTCTGCTGTGGATAACAGACCTGTTCATGGTCAAATTAATTTTCTTTTCTTTTTTTTTTCTTTTCTTTTCTTTTTTTTTGTAGTTTCATGCTAGGTTAAAGCCCAAACTAGATTGACTCAGAAGAGCAAAAATCTATGCATGCTGGAATTTTTAGTGTCAAATATTACAGTGTGTGTCACTGTGGGTGGATAAATTCTCCCCGGTTCAGATAGTTTTCCTGGGATAATCCCTGAATTTCTGCTCAGAGGCCACAGACCAGCAGAGGACTGCTGCCTGTCAGGTTTCATGATTGAAAGAGTAACTGCTGTGGCCAAGGTGTTGCAAACATAGAGCCGGTGCCGTTGGGCTGTGGAGGAAGACACAACATGCCCCAAGTGCCTTTCCCTTCTGTCTTCCTCCTCCTCCAGCTGCAAGAACTGCTTGCACAAATCTGGCTGGTTCTCTGACATCAGCCTCAGCCCACTGCCACAAGCATCACAAGACCCAGAGAGCACAAAGGATGGTTTAAAGCAGTGTCTCCGTTGCTGTACAGCAGTATGTGCTAGTGTTTTTCTGACAGAGCCTGTGAACTGTGTGCTGGGAATCTGTGATAGCAGAGTGGCCTGCTAATAGTACTGCAACAGGGAAACAAAAAAAAAAAGGGTTAAAATACAGTTTTCAGTTTGGATTTATATTTTAACCTGGAAATCTCACAAGGGGTCTTAATATTGCAGGTTTCTAGATAAGAAAAAAAATTTCAGAAAGAATTAAAATATAAAGCAGCTGGAAAACAACTCTGAAGTTTTGAGAAAAATAAAAATTTATTTATTTTACCAAAATATCAGCATAGTGTTTGTGTAATGGTTTTTTTGACAGCACTGTATTTCATTCTGGAGTTTCATCACTTGAAAAAAACTACAGACTCTTAGCACAACTTTCCTGAGAACCACTTCCTTCTCTTCCGAAATGGGTCTTCCTAGAGCCCACTGGACTCATTTGCTTTGCTGTTCCCACTGAGAGCACATGGCTTTTGGCAGTTCAGGGTTATCTGTGCCAATTTGTGACATACCTCCTTGTTCACTGTCTAGGGGTCCAGTTTCTCTATCTGATGTAAGTGTCCATGTTTAAAATGATTGGGAATGCTCAGACATTTGCCATACTTGCCTGTTCTGGCTGGCCACGGAGTGGCAGTCCTTCCCAGGGAACAGGAACGGTATTCTGCCACAGACACCTGGCTGGTCTCTGCCTGTTCCTTCTGAGGAAGTAGAAAGGAGTAGAAAATCTCTCCTCTTTGATAGAATCCCATGTTCTGATGCGGGTCACAGACAGACCCTGCCTGGATCAGCTGGATCAGTTTGGGCCCAGTGTTTGCCCACACATCAAGGAAAGTAGTAAATGTGGACAAACTAAGCTTTGCAGCCCAGGAAGGAGCCCACACTGGTGACAATGGAGGCAGGCAGCACTGCTTTCCTCTATCCCCTCTGCTCATCAGACCCTGCCAAAATTTTGGGCAGAGACCTCCTTCCTCCTGCCCTTGCTGAACTGCTGGAGTTCTGCTCTGTGAACTTCAGTGGATTTCCCTGCAGGGATGTCATCGTGCTGGGAATATCACAGTCCACGCCAGTTGAATGTGGTGCAGGGCTCACAGCCCTCGCGGCTGGGCAGGACATGTGGCACAGGGAAGCTGGGGCACAGCCGCTGCTGCTCCTCCGCCTGCCGGGCTGGAGAAGAGCTGCAGCTGGAGCGTGTGCCAGAAACTGCGTTGGGAGGAGAGGACACCATCCCTGGGCTGTGCCCCTCGCTGTTTCCCAAGAGACCCGTGGTAATCGCTGCACCTCCGACAGATTGCTCTGCCTGTCTCTTGCCTTTGTGCAACGAGCGAGGCTGGCAGGACTCTGCAGTGTAAAAGCTGCCCCAAGGAACCAGGCAGGCTGGAGGAACAGGCACTGGAGACCTCACCAAATCCAGCCAAGAAGGGGTAGGAAGTGACAGCGGATGGGAACAGCAGAAACCAGGACTGGGGAGACTGGGAAGGTGGCAGAAAGGTGCCTGGGCTGAAGGGGAGCCTGAGGAAAGGGGAGGAGAGGGCTTTCCCTCAGCCTGTGTTTCTCTACTGTTTCTCAAGACACGAATCAGGAATTAGATATTGCCAGGGATGGGCTAAATATCCAGTTTGCTGCAATTTCTCCAGTCATGGCTGCTTGGCCATGACAGGGAAGAAGGTCTAAAAAAGGAAAGGGGGAAAAGCAGAGCCCAAACCGGGCATCTTTGGTGTGGCAATTGCTCCCATTCCTTCTGGCTGTAGAGGACACTTTGCCCTGCAGAATGACAGGACAGGGGAGGGAGGAAGGGTCTGTGAACAGGAGCTCTCACAGCCGGGCACATGGAGGGGATGGCCCACAGGGCTGTCCAAAGGGGCCTCCAGGAGGTCACCCCTCTCCCCGGGTGTGGTGGGCAGTTTCAGTGTGATGCAATGCCAGCATGGTGATGTGACAAAGCGGTGATGTGACAGCACCGTGATGTAACAATGCCCCATGGCTACATTTAGCCAGGAGACAAGCTGTTGAGTCTCTGGAGCAAGAGTCAGCGTGGGATCACAACACCATGAAAGGTCTTGGAAGGAGCTGTGGAGCATCATCCCACTGCTGGTGTCCTGCCAAAAGGCAGAGGCACTCTGTTGAGTGCACTGGGAGTTAGGGGGAGGGGAGCATTGGGCCGACAGAGAGGGCTCTGCTGGGGAGCCTGGGACACAGGGTGATGCTCTAGGGCCTCAGGACTGCTGTGCAGGAGGCTTATTGAGCAACACCTGAGTATCTGTGTCTTCCTATCTCAGCCCTGGAAGACCACACCTGGGAGAAAGAGATACCAGAAAAATGGACCCTGAACTGCTGAACCTCCCACTCGCAGTCAAGATCCCTGTGACACCTGGATCCAAACCTATCTTCTTCAGGGGAAAGCTGGGTGAAAAGGTAGAGGAAGTAGAAAGGAGTAGAAAATCTCTCCTCTTTCATAGAATCCCATCATGCAGAGATGTTCTTGTGGCCACCTAGGTGCTCTATAGAAGGAGCTGCAGGCCTTCAATTGGACAGGGCTGGGCAATGGAAGCTCCAGGCTACCTGGAGTGAAGAGTAAAAAGCACTTGTCCATCTTGGCACTGGTTTCTGGCACTGTGTATGTGTGTGGCCGGGCCCCTGCCTGCAGCAGGCGGCTATGTGTGTCTGGCACATAGCTCACCAGCTCACCATCTGGGCAACACAGCTCATCCCACAATGTCAAGGCCCTGGGGCACCTTTGAGGGAGATTCCAACCTTCTCCTGCTTGCCTTCTTGGCACCTTTGGAAAAGCTTGGGCTTCTCTGCTTGGGGAATACACACACTTTTGTTGTCCAGCTTGCACTGCACCTTCCCAAGGTAGAGACTTTCTGTGGGCAGAGGCAGCCAACACAGCCCTTAGGCCTGCCTAACCCAAGGAGACTGATTTCATCCATTCTCCATTGGCTGCATTTGAACCTTTGAAGGTTCATTTGTGGATGGGTCTGCAGTTCTTCCTGGTGGCCTAAGATACCTATTTGCTGGTGGGGTTGTTGGTGGGGTTTGTATTCTCTTCCGCTAACCCATCACAGCCTAGCCTGGCCCAGCCCAGCCCTATAGTTTGTCGGTGCAGGTCTCTGTGCCTGCAGAAGGATGGAGAAGACCTTTACCTTTTCACAAGTACCATGTGGTACCTCTTTGCTGCTCTCTCCTGCCTATTTCATACTCTGGAAATTCCTTCTTACAGCTCCCCCCACCATATCCTTATTTCAATCTGGATGATCCCTACTTGCACCAATTCAGCCTGAACTACAACTGCCTGCATGATCCCAGCCTTCGGGACTACCACAAGCGCAAGGACATCCTGCGGTTGCTGAAGAGACGGGGCTTCGTCACCTGTGACAACAAGGTAGGTTTAGACATCAGGCTGATCAAGAACAACCCTCTTCAAGTGGGGTTCCCACAGCCCTTGCTGCAGCCGTCTGCTGCTGCCAGAGGGCAGGGCCTTGTGCTGGTGTCCCTGGGAGCAGAAGCAGTGCCAACATCCCCCGGCAAGTCCTAGTCCTGCCCTTCTCAGGCTGTCCCATGCTCCTTGCATGAGGAGGAGGCAGCTGGGGTGAGGGCTAGAGCTGGGGCAAGGAGCCCCACTCCCCACTCCCCGCCCTGGCTGGAGGGACATCAGGGGCCGTGACACCAGGGCAGGGGGGAGGGCTTGGGGGCAGCTCCCCTCCCACTGGGGTCGGGCTGTTTTGGGCATGGCCGTGTGCATGGCTTGACAGTGCTTGGGGGATTCTGCCCTCGTCCCTCCACAGGTGGTTTGCACTGTGAAGGAGTTCAATGAGTACAGGCACTACCTGACCAGGCTCAAGCTGGAGGCAGAACAGATCTTGGGGCAGAAAGAGGTAGGCAAAGCGGGGTGTTCAGGGGCACGGGATGGAGGTGCCCAGGGCTGGAGCGTTCCTTGCAGGGGATGCAGTCACTGCAGAAGAGAGGAGGGCTGTGCTGCTGGGCTGGGCGCTGTGGCGGGGAAAGGACTCGGTGGTGGGAGCTGAGCCAGCGCAGGGCACTGGCTGGGCACGGGCAGCAGGGCCATGTGCAGGCACGCACAGTGCTGAGGGAAGCCCTTCTCTCCTGCCCTCGTGGTCTGGCTGAAGCAGAGTGCTGGCCTGGGCCCACGGGAAGCCTCAGCACGCTGGGGCCGAGAGCTTGTCCAGACAACATGAGCCACAGCCTGGTGTCACCTTTCAGGAATGGCTTCTGTCACCCCTGGCCAAATTAAAGGACGGCTCCAAACTGCCAGGAACCACTGCCTGCCGGGGGAAGCGGCGGCTGCAGGCTCAAAATTCTTCTAGCCTACCCCCACCCAAGAGCAGAAAATCAGGGGGATGCAGAAAAGGGAGAGCAGCTTTGGACGAGGGCCAAACTTACTCCAGAGGTAAGTTGGGCCAGGAGGATGCCAAATTGCCTGGGAGGGTCAGAACTGCTGCTGACTCCTACAGGAAGCCAGATGGCATTGCCAATGGCCTGCTGAATGCTGTGTTTGAGCAACCAACTGCAGCAGAAGCCAAGAAGCTTGAAGAGCTGGCTGACATTGTGCTGCACAGAGTGCTGGAGAGGCTGACATTTTCTGGGAATCAGCATGTCAGCTCTTTACAAAGGGAAATCAGAGAAAGACTTAGGCAGCAGCATGAGAGTAAACCTTTTGGATACTTCTCTAGATCACTGTCAGAAAATGGAAGTGATGGCAAAAGAACTTGTAGCAATAGTGTTGGAGATCTTGAAAGACCGTCTGGCATCCAGCACATCCAAAGCTTCTGAGCCAGGAGTGGCAGACAGGTGGAAGGAGCTGCCTATTGCTGGAAGAGCCACCCAAGCAGACAAATCCAAAGACACTGAAACAGCCACTGCAGACAGAGCACTTTCGCACACTTCCCTTGACACACTCACCAGAGAAGTTGTTGAGAGTGTTTACTGCACCTTGGAATCCTTTGTAACTCCTCAGTTTGAGCAAGACATTAGCTTCGAGTACGCTGAAACCCTGGAGCTTCCTGGGGGAAATGTCTCCAACAGACAACTGCAGCCATCCCAGACACTTCCAAGGCAGGGCATGGAAGCAGGACAAGGATTCCCCAGAGCATCTGAATGGCAGAGCCTGAAAGCAATGTTGCCTGCCACTGCAGAAGGGGCTGGGTATGCCAAAACCATGGAGCCTGAGGATTGTACAATGGTGAAGAACTTGGAAAGAAAAATGAACCTAGAGTCAACAGCCTTATCCAGCACTTTGGATGTAAGGACGGTGGCAAATCAGATTGCTGACTCAGTGTTAGAGCAGATCTGTCAAACTGGGCCTGCACCAGCCCCTGAAGAGAATTTTCACGGGCCTGTCGCAAACCCACCCATATCCCAAGGTGGAATGGAGAGCTGTGCTGCTGAGGGCACTCTCCACTCTGTGGACCCATAGTCTTCCCAACAGCCCATCCCTCCAGCGCAGGCCGGAGCACGGCACAGAGCGGAGCACCCAAAGCTCATCTAAGGCGAGCGAGGTGTGTGACCGGAGAGCTGAAGAGCCCCCCAGACAGCAAACACAGACCACATCCTTGTGCTGGCAATAAAGAGTTTATTTCCAAGGCCTTGTTTGTGCTTTCTTCAAACCAGACCATACTGTCGCTGGGCATTTTCCTTACTGTAACCTGTCCTATCTTTCCCTTCTTCAGTCTCTGTCATGCTGAGATCAAATTTTATAGGGAATTTGAGGTAGGGAGGCAAGGAGTAACCAGCATTCTTGTCTTGTTTAGCAAGCTTTGCTGTTGGATGAGTGGAAGGATGGGTTTGGACCTTCTCTGCTTTCTCTGGGAAGGAGTTCAGGTGTCACCTGTTGTAGTGAGTTAACCTCGACATGACAGACAGTTGTCTGGTCGAATCACGTTTCTCTCAATGTTACCTATAAAACCCCCGCGGAAGGCAGGAGTTGGGGGAGTTTTTTCCGGTCCAGGGATAGGGGTCGNGTAGAGGCTTTTAAAGCCTGGTGGCGAAGAGAAGCCTTAGTCTTTCAAGCCACAATTACTCATCTTTGAAAGAGTAATACCCCCATGAGCTGGCCCATCTTCTACAGTTAAAGGAACTGTGAGAGGGTTTATGGAAAAAAGAGACTTTACTGCAGATGGTTTTTGCTGCAGGAGGTGGCAGTTTGAGAACCACGTAAAGCAGGAAGAAACCCTTTTCCCTTTTTAAGAACTGCAACATGGATTGAGAGAGGGGAGAAGGAAAGGGAAGGAGAAGAAGAGTTTTAACTGTTTTGGTCTGATTGTTTTTTTTCTTTCCTTTTCTCTTAGGTCTGTTAATAAACTTTATCATATCCTGTAAGTTTTGTGCCTGCTTTGCTGTCTCCTAATGGTTATGTCACAGAAAAGAAATCAGGGAATAATGCATAAATTGACCATAAAACCACTACACTAAATTGGTGTTTCTGCTCCGGTATGCAAACTAAACCTGCTACATCTATAAAGCCTTTATTTATGCTCAGCATGAGCAGAGTTATGCACTCCACAGGACTCACCGTCAGGGAGCAGCAGGAGCTGTGATAGGACAGGTCAGCGCGAACCGAGCTGGCAAGGCACTGCCCTGTTATCTTAGGTTAAAACGTAAGATGTAACCAAAAGTATGTATTGTACTACCGTCTTCATAAACTGTTAAAGAGGGTGGGGCAGTATTCTTTATCTCTTCCATGACACATCCCTGATTATTCCCTCGGAGTTCCCTTGCTCTGTTTAATGGGCAATCAAGGACCCACCGCATGACTCATACTTACATCAGCCCATTGTGAGATGCTCCACCCAGGGGGAGGAACCAAGCATTCCTACCTGGATATAATCTGAGGTTTGGAACAGCACAGCCAGCCCTTACCTACTGGATTCCCAGAGGACAAGAGCTACATAACCACCACTGGACCTTCAGAGCAACTACCAGACCCTTCTACAGGATCACTGCTTCAACAGAACTACATCTATCATTTTAACAGGACTGCAGCCACCATTAATCGGACTGCTACCACCACCCTTACCAACAGGGTGTCAGGTTGTATCCTGACTCTGGCAGTTTAAACAAGTGTTTTTTGCCTTTATTTTAATTTTCCTATTAAACTGTAGTTCTGACTTGGAATCTCCCACTGGTTTGTTTTCAAACTAGTACACCTATCCAGCACAGGACAGGCCAGTGGTAAATGGGAGCAAAGCAGGGACAGTGACCAGAAGAGCACTGGAAAATCCTACACCGATGAGGCAGGTTAGGAGAGGAAGTCAGTGCATGGGCAGAGACCAGGATCCCCATCATCACAGAAATGGCTGACTCAGCTCAGGCAGACGCCCAAAGGCAAAGGTCTGTGATTAGGCAACATTCCTGAGAAAGAGGGAGGAAATTCCCAGTGAGGTGTCCTTCAGCTGCTTCCCCTCAAGGGCCTGGCTGTAGTGGTGCTATTGCGGAGCTGGCCCTGAGCTCAGCAGCTCCACTTTCGACACTGCCCATGTTGGCTGGCAGCCCACATCCCAGAACAGACAGTCACACTTGTGGCAGGGCAAAGCACCCAAGGAGCAGCCCCAGTGAGCAGTCACCAAGGCCTCCGTGCCTGGCTGGAGCAATTCCCTGCCTGAGACCCTCCACTCCTCCCTGCTTGGCCACCCTGGGGCCTGCAAGGCAGTGGGAAGGGGGGGGCTCTGTGCCCACAGGGTTTAGTCTTCTCCTGCCCGTAGACCTCAGCCAGAGCCCTCAGCTGCCTCAACGCAGTCCCCATGGAGGCCCTGCAGTCTGTGCAGCTGCTGCAGAGCATCCTGATCTGGGGCAGGAAGGTTACAGATTCATCTGGACATGGTCCCTACCCTCCACACCAACGTGCAGCAGACCAGGGATGAGTTTTGTGTCCAGCTCTCCCCACTGTGCTTCACCCTGTTCGTACCTGTTCCTGTAAGAGTGCTGCTGGAGGT
This sequence comes from Rhipidura dahli, assembly GCA_013399225.1. Classification (NCBI taxonomy): domain Eukaryota; kingdom Metazoa; phylum Chordata; class Aves; order Passeriformes; family Rhipiduridae; genus Rhipidura; species Rhipidura dahli. The sequence continues at coordinate 124,979 of VXAC01000602.1, read as the reverse complement.
CCCACGCGTCTAGCTGACCTCCAGGCTACTCCCAAGGTGCACACAAGGATAGGAGCTGAGTGAGTCACCAGGTCAGTGTGCCATCATCACAGCAGGATTCCACATCTCAGTACTTTCTACTTTGGGGCAGTTTCTCACCCCTTCTTTGTTGACCACAGCACCCCACACCAGAGGGTGGGAAATGGCTACAGATCTCCAGGGAAGGGTGTCCACCCTCAGCCTGTGCTCTTGGCCAGAATGGGCATAGCCCCATCCGGGGAGTGGCTGGGAGGGACACACAAACAAGCAGGCCCTTCTACATCACTCCACCCAGACATCCCTGCTGATTTAGCTGGGAGAAGGGGGAAGGCTATAGATTCTTTACCTCCTCATTCTTTATGGGGCTGTCCACCTGCCAATGAGGCTGTACAGGCCTTTCTGTAGTCCCTGGGGTTATAGGGTCTGGCTGACATGCCCCAAGAACAGGGAGGTAGCACCCACCAGGGGACAGCCTAGCCCTGTATTTGGGGACTGTTTGCAGTTGCAGTGCCCTTGTTTTCCCCAGCAGGCATCAAGGCCAGGTTGTTTCAGGGAAGCCGAACATTGCAGCTGAGGCAATCCAGTAGCTCACTGAAAAGGGAGGGCCCCACTCCCTCCTCCATTCCACACCCTCTACATCCCCCACCACCAGCCTGGTCTCCTGCCTTTCTTGTGATCTGAACAAAAGACCAGACATGGCACAGATGGGATGGAGGAAATGTGTCTGCAAGCAGAGATGAGTTGATGTAACCCACTAGTTCTCCTTTGGGAGAAGCTGCAGCTTTTAAGAGAAGCCTTGAGCTTCCGAACATCTTCATGGCTTTGGGCCTTGATTCCTGCCAGCACCCAACCCTGACAGCTGAAGTCACACAGTCTTCAAGTCCTCAGACACAAGCTCCCTTTATGGTACCAGTAAACATTAAGCACTTCAGACAAAATAGATAGTTTACATGGTGAGGCAAGAGGAAGCTCTATGCAGAGGCTGGGACAGGAGAAGGAGGTTCAAATGTTTGTGGCCTGTACAAAGTCCTCAGCTGGTGTCCCCTGCTTTGGAAGGAAGTCGAGCTAATAAGTGACTCCATGTGTCCAAAAGCTTTCCTGCATGGCTACTTGTAAGCACTCAACTCTGGCAAGGTCCCTATGTGGTCCACCTTACTCAGAACGCCCACACTCTTTCCTGTTCCCTTGTCATGGGATGGTGAATGCCTGAGCCGGTTTCCCCAGCCCTCTGCACCCACATCCAGTTCTCTCCACCATTTATCATGGCTGACAAATGGTGTAGGAAAATAGGAGCTCTAAAAGCATCAACCTCAGCAGCTAATTCAGCTTTTCCCATCTTACTGTTGGTGAGTGTCCTGCAGACATGGGTGAGCTATGTGGCCCCAGCTCAGCGCTGTCTCTATGAGCTAGTTCTGCTGAATCTGCCAGCACTGTGCTGCACCCACATCAAACCAGTGCTGGGGCAGCATCAGGACAGGGAGCCTCCCATCTCTGCCTCCTGCCAGTGCTGCAGGGCTCCCAACGCAGGCCTGCCCCTTCCTCTGGTCTCTGTCTTCCCATGGGGATGATTTAGTGCAAAGCTCCATGTAAGGATTAGGCTAAAAACCTACATGGGAATTATGCTAAAAACTGGCCTCCAGCTATCCAGGGGTTTTGGGGAGGTGGCAAGAATCTCTGGGAAGTTCTGGTTTGAGAGAGAAATGGAGTATCTCTAGTGGACAAGGGCAGGGAGTCCCTTCGCATTTGCAAGGGGAGGAGAGACAGCAGGAAACCTCTCTACCTCGAGGGGTGGCCTTGTGGTTGTGGTGTCCTGTAAAACATCAGGCAGTTGCCAAAGCTAAGCACTTCTACCATCTCAAGCTGAACCTACAGACAGGTCCAAAATCCACCTGTGATCCCCAACATCTGCCCAACCTCTTCAGGAGCTGAGGTGGCACATGGGCAGCAGACCTGAGGGCACGGTGTCTACCAGCTGCCATCAGCAGCTGTCAGAATTGCTTTTACCATTTCTGTTCGCAGACAAAGCAAAAAGCTCTAGTAAGGCTCTGTGAAAAGGAGACTCAAACCAGCCAGAAATCCAACAGCACCATCAAGAGAACCCAGCACTGCAGGAGTGCTGGCTGCGTTGGGACACTTTCCCACAACCAGCAGCAGGTCATGGACAAGCTGCTGGTGCCTCCTCTGAAGGAGCTGTGTCCCAGCTGCCCTCCAGCACAGTCTGACTACACTGCTCATGGAAGCCCAGAACAAACTGCAAGCTTGTTCCAAGCCCAGCTGCTGCTCTGGCCATCACTTTTTTAAGTGATCCAGGTATCAGGCCATGGGGACTGCAGGAGTGAGCCTGAGTCTTGGAGCCTGAGCTGAAGCATTTGGTTTGTGGGCTTTTCTGATTTGGCAAAAATCAGCTCATTTCACAGCAAAGCTTTGGGGAACACTCAGAAATTGAGCTGCAGACATCCCCCCTAGGAAAGGGCTGTGTGAGGTTACAATGTTCCTGGTCTTCTGCTCTCACTTGTCCTACAGGCCACCTACAACCCTTCTGCCAGCCAGACTGGTGGGAAGACCCAGTGATATGGCCAGCATATGTGATCCTGAACTGCTGGCGTGACAGAGCAGCCATTGCTGGCTTTGTCTGAAGTGCACCAGCTTTTTCTAGTATGACAGGACAGTGACCACCTCCAGAGCACAAGCCAGAGCCTGGACAGGAACTCATTCCTGTGTGGCTGAAGTGGCACCTGCCCAGCAGCTCCACCACACTGTACAACCAGCACCAGTCTTGAGCACCAACAGACTGCTCCCAGCAATTCCTTGGACTACCAGCGGAGGAAAGATGAGAGAATGCTCCAGTCTGAGCATAAAAATATCCCCATCAGGTCACCCTAACAACCCAATTAATGACATCTCCATCAGCAGAGACCCTGCAGGGGACCATGCAGAGGATGCCTATGTGGCCACCTCCTGCAGTCCACCTTCAGCACTCCCAGCTGCTGGTGGAGGCACACAAGCATAACATCCCTCTATTACCATCCAACTGCCCATAAACTTTTCTCATACCTTTATGACCCTGAAAGGCTGCAGAATATATGTGTAAAGCAGTAGTGACTTTTATCTGTTTCAACCCATTATCTTCCAAGATTCATTGAGTGTCCTGTGGTAGCTGCCTGAGAATTAAGAACAACAGAACCAGCCCAGAGCATGGTTTCTAAGTGCTTACTTCATGCTGATTCTCAAATCTTACTCAAGAGCACTGACATTCGGGCTGAAATGTGCAGCCCCAGGCAGATGAAATCGTGCTTCAGAAATTCACAAAAAAGACAATTCACAAAAGAGACAACCATGGAGATTGTATTTATTACTATTAGAACAGAGGAAAGACTACTTTACTGATTGGTATTTACAAATCAGTTGGCAAAGACAGTAATATCCAGTGTCCTTTATTAGTGTGTCTTACAGCCCTGGCCAGAAGCATTCACTGGCATTAGCAGCAAACACCTATGGTTCGATTGACTGCCAAGTGCAAGGAGTAACATGGATCACCTCCGTGGTGGCTGCAGGCAAAGCCTGGCACGGGCACAGGCACCTGCAGCCCAAAGAGAAGGGCAGGTGCCACGTGGCTGCTCCAGCCCTTGGCAGGGAACAGGCCACCCTGAGCCTGTTCAGTGATTCAAATCTCAGGACAGCATGGCAGAGCTGGTAACCTCTGCCCATCTCTACACTTCTGGGGCAGTAGCTCCATGTCTGAAGAACAAGTTGTTCAGCACTGCAGAAGGCCAGAGCAAGCTGAGTGGCATCGAAGCATGGGGAGGGGTGTGTATGTGAAACAGATGTGGGCACATTTCAGGGGCATGTTTGACAAGAGATAATCTTGACAAGGGAGCAAGATTTCCTGGCCCGTGGGACCACAGAATCATCTGGTACAAGGAAGCTTTGTTCAGCTGGCACAAACTGAATTCCTGCTCTGGAGTTCATCCAAACTTATCTGAACATAGGCTCTGGGAACCCTCTCACACAGAGCCCCAAGCAAGCCAACGGGCTTGGGGCACTCTTTGCACATGGCACCTCATGCCCACACTGGTACCAATTATGGCATCAGCTCTAAACCTCATTGTTGGCAGGGCTCTGCTCCTCACTGCAGTCTGGAGAGGATGATCCCAGGTCCCCACTGGAAAGGGAGGGGGATGCAGAAACACAAATGCAACCTTGGATGCTACTGACAGATTTAGCACTGCATCAGTAATCCCAAAACACACCTTTTTGCAGCAGACCTGCCTCCATCAAGGAAAAGACCTCAAAGGAAGAGCATAGGTACCACAGCTGACAACAGGCAGTACCAGCACTTCTCAAGCACACAGCACTGCTGCTGCTCTGCCTGGAAGGGCATATCTGAGCACAGGAGCACTTCTGACTGATGGGGGCTTTCTTTAGATCTGGGCTGAACCAGAAGGGTGGGCCAAACTGGTATTTAGTTCCTGGCAGAGTGGTCTGGGAAGGATGTGGTACCAGGAAGGGGGGTGTTGGATCTGTGAAGGCTGCTCTGAGCATGGGCTCAGGCGCTACTCAGCAAAGCTGGTGTCAGCTCATGCTGTCCATAGCAAAAAGGAACTGCAAGGCCAAGCTCCTCAAAAGGAGCTGCAAGGGGGTCACTGCTCCAGAACATATGGCCTTCATTAAGAGGATGCCAAAGTGGTTGTTCACCTGTTTGTTGTCAGGTGTGTGGCCTTCCTCTTGTGCCCAGCACCATGGTATGGGTGGGTACTCAGCACAGGGCTGGTCCCACATGCTGCTGCACAGCTCTCCAGTTCTTGAACCTCTGCACCTTCACAGCCCTCTAACAACAGCATCGTAAGATGTCAGAACAACCCTCACACCTCCAGCCAACACTCTGCAGAGGTGAACCAAGCTGTCCCTACAGCAGTAGGATCATTCCTGATGAGACAGCATCTTCCCCAGGACCAGCTCATACCACAGCACAGGAGTGATGTTCTCCTACCTGAAGCCAACTCTGCCTCCAGAACGGAAATGGAGAGAGCCTCACTGCCCCATGTAGCAGTTCCTCACATGTCACAGCCCTCTCATTGAACAACCAATTTTGTGGCTCTCAGGAAGAGGATTGCCCCTCTCTGACACACACTGGAAGACCAGGAACTGCTGAACCTGACCTGGCATGCCCAAGGATTTTCTGGTGCTGACAGAACCAAGCCTTCCAGAAATGTCCAGTCCTTGTGGTCATGTTGGGAAATACTCAAGGGCTAACCCAGGGCGTGACAACAGCAAGGACAATGGAAGAAACCTATGTGGAGGAGAGAAGACTTAAGCATCTAGCAACTCCCCAGAGCAGCATTTTGCACCCTGGGGCCAGTGGCTCAAACCAGCCCTTTGATGAAGCTTGTGTCCAAGTGCACTATAAGCATGCGGAGAAAAGACATTTCTTTGCGTGTGTTCTCAAAGATAACACGAGGGTCGTCGGACTGGCAGCGCAGGCAGTTGGGGGCCATCACCATGGCCAGGTTATTCACATCCATCTTTGTTCTGCCCACATTTGATGGCTGAGCAAAGATCTGCAGACAGCAAGAACACATTCAGATGGAGAAGTGGAAAAGGGCAAGAAAGTCCAAACACATGGCCCAAGAAAAGGTGCAAGAAGAGCAGAGATAAGGCCTGCCTTAAGGACAGTGCCCCAAGAGCCACACGTCCACAGGGAAGAGCATTGTACTCTGACACAACCGACAGAACAGCAGCCTTGGCAGACAGGAAACCAACCCCAGGCTCTGCATGATCAGGAATGGGGTTTATTGCTCCCATAAAGGACAAGGCCAGCAGACCCCCCTCCATCAATCCCACCTTAAATACACATAAGAGGTCTTAAAACTGTGCCAATGGCCCAGCCACAGCTGTCCCACTAACCGTGCCTCACTTGCTCCTGGCCCCAGTGCAGGGCTGGGGGCTGCCTACCTGCAGGAAGTGTATGAGGTAACACAGCACCAGTCTGTTGAGCTCCGGCAAAAGCTGCACCACAGCCACAGCAGCGTCAGGATTCTCATAGTTGCTGATACACTCTTTGTAGAACTGCTGGGGGATCACAGGCTCCTCCAGCTCCCGATACCAGAGCTTGAGGAGAGAGGCTGGGCAGAAAGCAGGTGCATGAGAACAGCTCTGGTCACTTCCCCTCCCCTTTCGGTGGCAAACTTGGCAGTGAGACAGATGGCAGAGAAGGGATTCTGTGCTTGTGCTGCTTCACCTTCATTCAGTCTTGGCTCTGAAATGCTCAGGCAGCCAAACTGGCCAGTTAGTGGGAAATGCTGGCTGCTACCTACCTGCTCCCCCAAGCAGCAGCTCTGGGGCTGCCTAAAGAAGGGGACAATGAGGCCTGAAGGACTCCCACCACTCTGCCCAGCTTGCACAACCTTACTGCATCAGAGCCAGAGGTTCCTCCCCACTCCCAGTGTTTTCTCTATGGGCAGTGTTTGGAAAGGCAGTAAAAAGACACGGAACAAAACCAGTCAGTGCAGACAGCCTGTGTACACATTCCCAAACAGTAGCACACACACTGAGCTGCTCCTGCACCTGCCCCTCCACACTACACCATGGCTGAGGCTGCAGCAACACGCTTGCCACATTCCTGTACCTGGTATGTTGGGGTCACTGAGACTGCTTGGGATTCTCCACTGATCCACCTGCAATTTCAATGCATTGACTTCATCTATGTCACCAGGTATCCTGCAGAGGCACAGAAAAGGTCCTTTTGAGAGTGAGCCAGGCAATGTGCTTGGTGAGGCAGCTGGCCAGCAAAGCATGGCTCCAAAGCTGCTTCTGGGGCCTCAGGTATAAGGGAGCAGGGAGAAGGCCTCAGGCACCAGTGGCAGCTGCAACAGCAGTTCCTCAGAGAGAAGGGGGTGCCTATTTTTCTACACAGTCTTAAGGTTCCCACAGGTTCCCACTAGCTCAGATATCAACTATCACTGTCCTCAGGAGTGATTATTTTCTATAACCAGGCTTCTTTGCAGCGTGTTCAGACCAAAGACGAGCAGCATCTCTGGCTAAATATACTTATATATATATATATATATACACACATCTATCTATCCATGTATCAAAAAATATACCATTACAAGGCAAAAATGAGCCTTTTAATGGCTATTTTAAGTCAAGTTTAGCTACTGGAAAACTAATTCAAATCTTAAATGCAAAACAAAACCACACAAAAAAAAAACAACAAAGAAAAACCAAACCCAAAGCAGAATCCCCCATGTTCACCACACAGATCCTGAGTCTCTCTTGACTCCTCAAGTCTCATGCAACACCAAGGCTGATGTGCTGCATTAGATAAGGTGCTCTGCCAGGATCCCAGGGCTCCTCCTTCCCCTACACTGGCCAACCACCATTGCCAAATCTGATGAAAGCTCACTGCCTTGCCTGGGGATGAGCTGTCCATGTAGTTGCCACACCTACACCAGTGCCCTCTGTGCTAACTCGGCTACATCAAGAGGTGATTCCTGAACCTGGGGAAGGTCGGATTTTGTCCAGTCCACAGCAAAGTGCTATTCTCAGGGAAGAGGAAGCATATGGAGGTCAATCCTGACTCCTTGGCTTTGAGGACGGATATGTAGGTGGCTCAAAAGTAGCACAGCATGCCAAATGCTCACCTGAAAATCCCCTCGGTCTGTTCCCCTCCCAGGGCCAGGACCTGCTGCGATAGCTGTGTCTGCACCCAGGGCAGCTTGTTCCCCGGGTACATGTCCTGCTGCCGCAGCATGATTTCCTCCAGGGAGCTGCCAAAGAGCGATGGTGTGAGGATGGCATTCCTGGCATGTGTTATCTCTTCCACTGTTGGTTTGCGGAGGCCCTGAGGACAGAAAAAAGCTTAGTGCAGCCATGGCACAGCCAGCCCACAGAGAAAGAGTGACCTGGGGATGGGGACAGTGAGTGACCAGGACAGAGAAGGCTGACCGCACATGTGGTCAACTGATCAGCCTCCTGGCAGCATGCTTCTTGTTCTGCTGCCTAAAATGAGGGGTGGTTCTACTCATCAGGCCCAAGAGGAGCAGAGGAGACCACTTTGGAGAGTTTGGGCTGGTTTTGCAGAGATTATGTTGCTGTGTTTTGCACAGTGAGGGGACTGGTCCAGCCGTAGCTCCACCTGCTGTGAGAGCCCAGCCCAGCCCCGGCCACAGTGAGGTCAGCGGAGGGCACCTATACCCAAACCCAGCACCAGGCAAGTGCTCAGCCATGGGACAGGTGAAAAACAGTCCTTTAGAGATGGGAATTCCAGGTATTTCCAACCCCAGGGAAAGCTTTACTTTCAGAGGTGCTAAAACTTGAAAAGTGGGCATTGGTACCTGTTGCTTCTGACAAACACCAACACTCGAAAGGGGCTTTGAATGTCCTGTGGCAGCAGTTTGGAAAGCACAGAGCTGTCTCAGAGGTGACAGGCTGCCCAGCATGGTGGCCTTCAGCAGTGATCCTGCAGCCAAGTGGGGAACACGACGGGGGAAGCTCCCACCACGCCCTCTGGGGGGCAGTGGCCAGGGCTGCAGTTGCGTGCAATGTGTGTTTGGAGGTTTACTGTCCTGCCCCTGCCGGGATGCTGGGAGCCTTAACCCTCTCAAGGTATTTCAGCTAATTTGTTCGCTGTACGCAAAGTTCAGGTGGCAGGGAGGCCCCAGAGGAATTTGCAAAATAACCCCCCAATGACCAGATCTGGCAGGGGGACCTAGAATTGGCAGGCTGAGGCCATCTACCAGCTTTCATGGCCACATGCAGAACCGTGCAGAGGGGAGGGAGGAAGATTTTCAGATAATGCAGAGCACAGACTCCCCTCTGCACCAGTCATCTCTGCCGTGTGACTGTTTGAACTCAGAATGAACAACTCTGCAGTAAATCAGCAGCAAAACCCAGCCCATACAAGCTCTCAGTGGCAAAGGGAGACTCTTCCCTCACCCGAAGAAACAAAATAATGGGCATCCCCTGCACAGACAGCTCCTTTTACCCTGGAGACAGGTAAATGTCTGGTTTGTCTTTGTCCCTAAGGCAAGGAAGCACCCAGCCATGAAGCTGCCAGCACAGCAGGCACTGCTGCCCGCCAGGAGGATGGTGGGACCTGGACAGCAGCCCTCTCCCACACATTCACAGGGAGATGTACTCTGAGCAAGCTTCCCCTACTCACTCTATCTCCATTTCCCATCAGTGAATCAGTGGTGACCTCCAGAGTCCCCAGACCAACCGCTCAGGGACCCGGGAAGCAGAGTGCCCCAGGCAGTCCCCAGGCCCTGCAGCCAGGGCAGCTGCTCACCTTTTTGCCTCCAGTGATGGCTACTTTCTGGAGTTTCCGGTAGCAGAACTTGGCATAGGTGCTAATAGGCAGACCTGGTGGGAAAGAGGAAATGAGCAGTCAGCCCACAGCGCCATGAACCCCCTCACTAAAGCCCCTCAGAGAGCTCCAGCACAGCAGCTCATTCTGGCACAAGCAGCCCCTCAATGCACAGCCCACTGCAGTGGGGCAGGACTGCCAAAACTTGCATCGAGCGCCCTGAAGCCTCCCAGTCCCATGGCAGGCAGTGTCAGTGCGAGCCAGTGCTTGGGCTTGGAAAGATTCATCCATCTCCTGAGTGAAGGCTCACAGCTCTGCACCTCCCAGCCCCGCTCCTGCAGATCTCCACCTCTCACAGCTGGAGTGCACCTGCCCCATCCCGACTCCAGCATTCACAGCCTGCACACACGCACGCGCCTGGGTCCCTGCCTGGTTGGCACAGCCAGGGTTAGGTGCCTTGTGGGCACAGGGCCAGGTAATTACATCCTGCCAGAACACAGCCACGGAGCACACAGTCAGCCTTCTGTTAGGGAAGGTTTCAGAGTGTTTTAAACCAACTGTTTATTATTCAAGAACTTCAGTTCCTTTGCTAGTGAGAGAGGAGTAGCGGAGAAAGGTGTGTGGGGACAGAGAGGCAGCACCAGCACCAAAAGTGAACTCAGGTCACAAGAAGAGGCGTGGGGAGGTGATGGGATCTTCCCAAAGACTTACAGAAGGCTTCCTCATGTTCCTGCCTGCAGCCTTCTACAACCAAGCTTGTACCCTGCAGCTCAGGCATGCTCTGCGAGACAAGGAAAATGGGACACACAAAAGCTTGGGAACTGCACCTCAAAAGCTGCTGCCCTCCACAAGAGCAGCTGGTCTGCTTGTGCTTGGTTCAGTGAACTCTGAAGGCAGATGCAGCTACGATTCACAGAGCTAATCACCCCATGACACCAAGAGAAATGTTTGCAATGACAGCACTGATTGCTGGGACAGTTTTTCCAAAACTGTTGGCCTTTTGTTCTTGTTCAAGTAAAACACAAACTGCTCACTGAAAGCAGTGAATAGATCTGCCCTATTTGATTCCCTGCCAGGCCCAAGGCTTGCAGCACAGTTCAAATACTTGTGGTTGTGAAAGTCTACATTCTGGTCAGATGTTGTGCATTTCACATCAGCCTTTCACACACCTTATGGCTTAGGTACACTGGTTGGGAGCTTGGAGGTCTTCAAATCTTCTCAATGTAGAGGGAGGACAAACTCTTTCCAAGCGGAACAATTCTCAGAGCTGGGAGATGTTGTCCTCTCAGCAGGCACATAAACCAGTCCTTGGCTCCTCTCGATGAAACAAGCACCCCCTGCCTCCATCGAGGTGCCTCACAGCTGGAGCAGAGCCTCTCCACACAGCTGGAGTCATGCCAGAGGAGGTACAACAGCATTCCCATCTCCCATAGGCAATGGGAAGGAAAGTCAGTTTTAGGAATTTCTCTCTAGGGAATATCTAAAGCAAAGTATTCACTGTAAGCAAGAATCCTGCTAATCCTAGGCATGACTTATACTGGGAATATCTAAGGATTAGAGGAAACAAACCCAATGAGCTGCCCTGTGATGCTTCACTATCCCAGGTTACAGCTTCTGCTGTCCAATGTGAGACACACCCTGAAGTGAGGTATCACCCTTCTCAGAGGGGAAGGGAAAGAAGCTGGACTGTGTCTCTGCATCCCAGCAATTATGCAGGAGGCAGCACATTCAAAACTAATAATAGGAAACATTTTTTCACACTGTAATTAAGCCATGAAACCCATAATCACCCCAAAAGCATAACAATGTTTGCAAAGGAACTGGTGTCTTGCAGATTCTACATGGCTGATGTGTGGGCAGCAGTCAGACACATTTGCTTGAAGCCTGTTTTGTACTTTCCCAGGAAGCTCCCCAGTACTGGGAAAAGCCTAAAACCTACATCCAGCACTTTCTCCAGTGAGGCCTCCTGCTCCCATGACAACCATGCCGCAGCCTCTGACTCAGTGGAGTCTGTTGGGGTCACATGTGAAGCTGACCAAATTTGAAGCAACTAAAAAAATAAACCTGCTGCATGCACAAGAGGATGGAGGAGTTACTGCCCATAGACCTGAATGGCCAAAAAAGAGGCAGGAGCCCTGAGAAACAGGGTGAGCAGCACTCACCCCGGTGGGCACAGACCAATGGCTCCCATGCAGCCTCCCTGCTCCAGAGTAGAAGCCATCTGCCCCAACACAAGCGCTCCTGGTTCCGGGGCATGTGCAGAGTGGGATGGGCAACATGGAGAGAGAGACATGGAGAGGCCGGGAGGCACACGCTGAGCTGCAGGAAGGAACATGAGGGAGAGGAGCAGAATTTAGATTTAGCCTCAGCTTTTCCAAACCAGCAACCTGTCCCAACCATCTGCTGCTTTTAGAATGCTCAGCTAGAGACTGACTCTTAGCACTGAGCTCATCATGCACGCTGACGTTTCCCAACATGTGGGCCAGGTACTCCCTCCACAGCCCAGCTCCCGACTCTTGGTGTGGGGCTGGGCAGTTTCATCTGAAAAGGGCTAATCCTAAAGGCAATTCCACTTCTGTGAGCACATCAAGAATCTGAGAAATCAAGGAGATCTGTTATTCCCTGCGGTATCACAGTAGCCTCAGGAGCTCAGGAACAGACGACTACTAACAGCCCACACAGTGAAAAATAGTTCTCAAAGGAAAATATTTCGCCAGCCTATATGCCAGCCTAGAAACACATGTGGACAGCATCTTAAAGAACCTCTCCTTTTAGAAGAAGTTAAAATCCAGACAGGACACACACAGGAACATATCTCCTGGAACAGACTTGAATGCTTTCCTGCCAAAAAATGTCTTAAAAATACAGCACTGTGGATTCAGGACCTGGCCATGGGATATGTATTTTAGCTGAGAACAGCTAGAGAAGCTGTTGTCTGGATATTTTTCTGATCTACCACAGCCTCTTGAATCTCAGCCTTGCACAGCCAGAGCAGGCTCTCAGATGAGGACCCCATCTCACTGCACTCAATAGCACAGGGGTGGTTGGATGGTCCTGAGCAGCTCAGCTGGGTTTGGCACCAGCAGCGCTGCTCTCCTGGTTTAGATCTGCCCAGGCACCCCCATTTTACAGCACTGCTTTAGCTCCTCTTGGTCACACCACCAGTGCTTCCTTCTACATCCCAACAATGCTCCTCGATCACCATTCCCTATATGGGAAATGCCATGTTCATCAGACAGACAAGCCAGCAGCCTGCACCTGTCACCAAGACAAGAAACAGATACAGGATGTCTGAAAAATGAGTATCCCCCTTCAAAAAAAGTCCCAGCTAACAGCAGGTGTGCAACACCCTAAGGCAGCACTGTACCTGGACCATTAACCCTCAACAGACACACTTCCCTTCTTTGAATGTGTCCCATTTCTTCCTAAACCTCTTTATGCTCTGAACCTGCACACCACCCTGCTTTGCTGACCCTTTGGGATTTCATTCTGTGCTTCAGGACAGAATGTTCTTGCGACTGCTGCCCAACATCAAAAACAGGCAGCTTTCAGTTCTGCTGCTATGACACATCGTGAGAAATTTTCTTCTTGCTTTCCCCAGGTAACCTTAAGTTTCTTTCGTCCTGTTGACCTTCTCCCCTCTTCCCTCCTTTAGGTCCAGGCCGCATGTCACCTTCCCTGCCACATTCATCAGCCTTGGAAGAACCCTGGGCAGGACATACAGAGTGAGCACTGCACAACTACAGCCAAGTGCCACTTTAGTCTCTGTCCCTTTCCTACAAGATCCTGATCCTTCTTTTGGTTTCTGACCACTTCCCAGCAACATGTATGCGTTTCTGGAAATTCATATATGAACTGGAAAATGTCTTTCCCTCCTCAAAACGGCTCAATTGGGGCCTCCCTCTGCACTTGCAGTCAGGGACCTCTCCCACATGTAAAACACTGCTTTTGGCAACACAATATTCTCTGCTGCTTGACTGGTCTGTTTGTCACCCTTGCCAGATCCCTCTGCACCTTTCATTTTTATAGTCCTGAATAATTTTGTATCAACACTGAGCTGTCAGCTCATGATTTGTCTCCTTGTATAAACCCAAAGACCAGCTTACATTCCTGTGGGAATAGCAGACAATCCTCCTCCTGAAAACACAGCCATTCCCATTATTCCCATATTCCCATATTCCTACCCATTATTCTTCTGCCTTTCAACAGGTTATTGATGCATGAAAAGACCCTGCACCACATTCGTATTTCATTTACTCCCAGAGAATTAAGCTAGAAGATGAAGATTGCAGAGGTTAAGTATGGGAAACTTCAGAATTCTTCCTCTGGGTGTATGTCAGATGGTAAATGTTTACTCACCTATGAGCTTCTGGACTGAAGGGAGTATGTGTGCATGTGTGGGGAATCACTGCTTCAACTCTTCACTGACAGACTTACATAGATGCCTACTTATTTTCTACTCAGTTCTGACTGAAGTCAGTACATTTGATTTCCTTACGGATTTCTCTGCTAAATTGCTGCTACAGCATCCATAAGCATCCTTATATTTCAGACCCACTAAGAAATTTCTCACAACAGCCTTGCAGCTTCAGGAAGCTGCATCCTACCCACCCCTCACACGGCTGGCAAGCAAGGCTGATCAAACGGGAGTAGGTGTTCCAGGGAAAACCTGACCTTTCCAGCCAGCAGCAGACAGAACCTGGCATGTTCCTGCAAGATTTCCCCTAACTTCAGGTGCAATTCTGAGGTCAGTCTCTGGGAAAAGTCCTCAGAGTTATCAGTCACTGCAAAAAACCAGTTTTGAGCAAGCTGCCAGCCCTGCTGCCTCCTCTGCTCAACCTCTGCAGAACAACTCAAAGCCTGGTCCCTGCCAGAGCAGACTCCTAGGCCAGAAGGCAGACAGGCTCCAGCAAAGGACAAGAGAAAATTGCCTCAAGCTGTGCCAGGGTACATTTAGATTGGATAGAAGAGAAAATTTCTTCTTTACAAGGGTAATTAGGCATTGAAACACAGGCTGCCCAGGGCACTGGTGGAAGCTCCATCCCTGGAAGTATTAAAAAAATGTATGGATATGGCACTTGGGGACATGGTTTAGTGGTGGCCTTGGCGGTGCTGTGGGAACAGTGGGACTCAATTACTTGAGAAGACTTTTCCAACCTTAATGATTCTGAGATTCTATGAAAGGGAACAGTGTGTGTGACCTGTCACCAGAGCCCCAGCTGAAGCCACACAGGCACAGCTGACTTTCAAGTGCTTCATTCTGGAAGCTTTATAAAAAAGTTATCCTGGCATGCCTTTTTCATAACATTTCATATATATATATATATATATATATCAGAGGCAACACAGAAAATCCTGAGTTAGAAGGGACCTACAAGGAGTCCAACTGATGATGTTTGGTTTTGGTTTTTTAAATTTTAATGTTTGCTTTTAGGTAAAAACTACATCTGTATTCCTAAGCACACCTCCAGCACACACAATTTAGACATGTAATTGCACAGAACAGCGTGCTCCGCCCACAGGCAAGCATGCCCTGTACAGAATAATCTCCATGGAGTTGTCCCATAGTCTAAGTCCCTCTGAGCACAAGCAAAATGAATTTACAAAGGCTCCAAATGGCCTGAACTATCCTGGGCCTTAACAAGAAAGAAAAAACACATATCCCTACCAGAAATATAATCCTTCTGTGTAACTCCAGGTCTCTCTGCCCTCAATCCCATCAGAGACAGAGAAACAATGAACACTGTTGGTGCAGGACTGTCCTCAGCCCCTGCCCTGACTTGCAGCTGCCTCGTGACACAGGGTGACACAGCAATAACACAGGGAAGCCACCACAGGGAGCAGCTGCCTACTGGTGTCAGGGAGGAGTGAGGAATGCAGGAAGCAGCTCTTATAGATTAAAAACACTGAAGCCACTTGATATAAACTGCTGCATGAGAGGAATTCACAGGGTTAACTCTAGTTTCCTGAAAGCAATATAAAAAAATTGAATGGACTTTGTCTAGCAAGACTTTAGCCAGACAAAGTGCTATCCTGCAGCCAGAGTCTGGGGGAATGTGTGAGCTCTTGTTCATTCCACACAGATGCCAGGGCAAGCCCCAGGCTGCAGTGCTCAGAATGTGTAGGCACAGGAAGCCAGTTCTGGAGAGAAAAAAAGGTAGTGTCCTTCACCAGGTATCCAGCACCCTCCCTGAAGAGCCTCAGGTTAGGCAGTGATTTACAAAATCCATTAATACAACTGAGATAGGTTCTTGTCAACACACTGGCTGATATGGCTTCTAGCATCAGAATATGCTCTAGGAAACTCCATGGCATGCACAGATCAGTTGAATTTCAGCCCCAGGTCTTCATCCAAATTAAAATCCCTCACACAACTGTGACTGAAAGGGCCCCCACCCGTCCCAAATGCAGCCCAGCTGCCACCCATGCTGCTCATCCATGCTCTGGTCTAACCTTGCACACCAGCCCCCCACCAGATAAATTTTCCCAAATCCACGTCTCTGTACTTAAAGAAATGGTCTGATTTTCAGCGGAGCTCAGCATTGCCGCCTGCCTGAAGTCAGGAAGAGTGCAGACCTCTCTTGGCTCCCTGTGCCTCTCCTTACCTTCATCCTCTGTGTTTTGTTTCCTCTTTTTCCTGGATTTTGTGATCTTCTTGTTTTTTAGATCCACAAGCTCCTTGATGCGCTGGGCAACTGAAAATTCAGAAGAGGGTCTGGATTAATAATGTGATATACTAAAATACCAAAGCCCAGAACTGCCCTTAGATGTGGCAGCCAGCCTGACTCCTACACAAGAAGCTCTGCCTGGGGAAAGGTCCTGCAGCACAGCCAGCTCCCAATGAACCCAAATGGGGGGCCCAAAACATCACTCAGCTTCTCCAAATGGCCAAACAGTTGAAAAGTTCATACCTAAAAAAACTTGCTGCCTAAATACCAGCAAAAGAACCATGTTCTCAATAGCTCAGAGTACTCCTCCTTCCTGCCTGCATTCTGGGCCAAACACAGCTGGAGGGAATGGTTTTGGACAGAAGTGACAAGGGTTGATAAAACCCAAACTAGTGCTGCACACCTGGCAGTTCAGTGAAGAAATCCCACATTAAGGCTTCAATCACAGAACCAGAAGGCAAATATTGCCAATGTAGCACTTGCCCCTTAGTCCAACCTCTGCTGCCACACTCACGAGCAGTGGCAGGGGGTGCTGAGGCAGAACTCCTGTAGCCAACCCAGAGGCTTCAAACACAGCTTGAAGTCCCCAGAGATCAACTGGAAAATAGGTGCTCTGGTTTCTGGCCTGAGACTGGACAAGACACAGTGAGTGTGGCTGAAATTGTGACAAATCAGCCAATAAATACCAGTTAATACTCTCCAGGCTAACACTTGGCTTTTTTTTTTCCCCTCCTCCACAGGATGCTATAGCAATTTAAAACTGGGGTAATAACAGAATATAATCTGGTTTGGTCCCCAGACTTCTGAAAGACAGATAAATTGCATCTCTTCACACTAAAAGCCTGCGTTCTTCAGGATCCCCGAACAGCCAAGGTCTCTTCTCAGTGTTTGCAATGGCTCCCTTAAAAAGTTAAATATTAACAATTCTCTTTTTTTTGCCTGCTTAATGGAACTTAGAAGTAAATTATGTAATCAGAGAACCCAGAAAAGCTCTGCCTTTGGTTGGTTGACATCAGCCCATTTCAGTCCTGATGGGTGGAGCTGAGCAGAGTCTGGGGCTCGCGTTTCTTTGCCAGACACAAGGTGACAGCAGCTTCCTCCTACCAAGGGAAGGTGAACTCGGCCAACGGACTGTGCTCTCCCTGACAGAGCCCACAGCACTAGCTGGGGACTACCTGTACTTTTAAAACCCAGACAACTGTGGCACAACCCACCAAGATGCTGTTGCGTACAGAGGAGGTGCACAAGGCACTTACTGTTTTCATCACTGTCAAGGTGGCGATAAATGTAACCTTCCAGGTAAGACTGAAATTTGGGTGATGGGGAGAAAAAAGCCAGACTGATGGCCATCAGTTCCCAGCCCCATGCCAGGCTTCGGTAGCACATGTTATCCGTTGTCTGCCGGATCAGCTGTATGTAGAGCTCATCCCGTAACCCTTGCATGCTCCAGCACTTGGTGACCATGACCAATGCCACGTGATTGCGGTCCATGCGCGTCTGACGATCTCCCATGTAGCTCTGCACCAGTTTGAACATCTCACACGCCTCTTTTTTGATGGTGCGGTTGCTAGTGATGAGCATTGGCTTTTTGATGGAGCCACCATTCCAGGACAGCATGTTGGAGATGGAGATCCTTCGGCGGAAGATGCCCTGCGTGTGCATGTTCAGGTTTTTGGAAGCCCAATCTGCCATGCTGCTCTGGGAGATAGGCTTCCGTAGAGTGTTGTACGGGAAATGGCATCCTGCACAGCCACCATGCTGGCCACTGCCCTCCTGCTTGGGCTCCAGCTCTGTGGTCTCGGGCTGCAAAGGAGAAAAGACATGTTAAAAGCAGCTTAGGTGACTTCTTACCCAGCTAGGAAAATTATCCAAAGTGAGACAGGAAGCTACCAGCAACTGTACAGTGGTGAGTCTGTACAAACATGACTTGGTGTAGAGTTGGTGGATGACACTTGAGTTGTGCAAGAGCCTGGATGGCACAGCCACACACTAATGCTGTCTCTAAGGGAAGTGCTGGGACATGGAGCAACAGGGCTGAGTGTCCCAGCTGTCGCAGAGTTCACAGGGACAGCCCAGGCAGGAGCTGAGCTGATTTTCAGAGCAGCAGCACAGCTCTGTGGCACCAAGCACACACCGAGGAACCAAGTGTCTCTGCACTCTTCACCCCTCAGCTCCTATGGAGCTCCAGGAGCCCAGGAGGAAGGTGGGATGCTGGTCTACAGTTAACCCCAAAATACACATTAGTTCTTAGAAGTTTAGAGCAAGTTAGTGTTTCCTTGTTAGTATAGAGGAACTCCTGAATTCATGACAGAGGCTTCTGCAGTTGACCCCTTCCCTATCTCACATTCCACATGTCCCTGCACATGGATGATGGGATTAGCACATATCTCATTCCACCCTTTATTGCCAGTTTGGGGCACAATAATTTCTCCTGTTTTTTTTACTTTGTTCTTTTTATCCCTTGAGTTATTCCTCTACCTTCTCACGCTCTCTGAATTCACTCAGCACACTGAATAAAAATCCCTGCGTGCAGTTCTCTGACATCTGCACATCTTCAGGTTCCTTCAAACCACCTTCCCTGCCTGGAGTTGGTTTTCCTCCTATCACCCCACCTGCTCCTTTGGCATGTTCCTTCTGAGGAGTCACCTCCTCATACACTCTCGAGGCTCAGGAGGCTTCATATTCTCTCCTCTGCTCTCTCTAAGGTTTCTCTCTCACATCCCATTTGTACAACTTCCCAGCTGTTATATTTGTATTGACAGTACAAAGCCACCTCTGCTTAGCCTGTCCCAGAACTTCTGCCCACCCTCCTCTGATACTGAGTTTCCTTGTCTCCCAATTTTCCTCTCTATCATGCAAGCCCAGCACAGGACATCACTGCTCACTCAAGCCACTTGATGCCATTTTTAGGTGAGGCAGCAATTTTGCTTCCATATTTTCTGCAACTTCCTCCCCTCCTTACTTGGACTCTGAGTATTTCTGTGAATATTTTTTTAGACTCTTTTTGCCTTTACCACAACATCCATCTCCTTACATTTTCTGCTTCTCCATACTGCCACATATGAATTATTTTTCTTCACTTTCAAGGCCATTCACAGCCTATTCCCAACCCACCATCTCTTGTGCATAATCAAGATATCAAGTTTCAGCTCTCACTGTCAATGCAACAAGGTGTAACACAGCCAGAAGACTGGAGAGCTGTTTCTCACTAAGTCTAAAGAGGCTGTGAAATGAAACTGCTGAACTATTATTAGTAACATGTAAGTAATGTAAACTTGATGTGTCTCTGTGCCTGAAAAACGGGAAATGTGGGAACAAGATATCAGTTTTCCAAACAGTTTCAGATGAAAGCAAGGCACTTATTGATCCAAAATGGCAATAAAGAGAACACATACAGATAAATCCGACAGAGTGGAGAGGTGTCAGCCTGGCTTTCAAAGGAAAGTTACACCACACGGGTCTGCTGGAGCAATCGGGAGTAGTCAGTGAGGGTTACCCATAAAGACATGGGTGACAGCAACATGCTCAGGCAAGCACATTTACCCCAATAACAGAGCAGAGCTACCTGCATTGCTGAGGGCTTGCTGGACATGAACCCCACCCCACAGATCTCCCTTCTCTCAAACCACTGTCCTGAAATAGGGTTTCCACCTGCAAAGCTGTGAAGCTTTGTGACCTGTCTGCTATTCTGCAGGAACAGACGTGTCTTGCCTGAAGCACACCCCTGGAACTAAACCCCTGCTGGGAGCAGGTTCTGCATGATGAGTCCAGCAAAGTCTAGCAAAAAAAAAAAAATTAACAAGGCACAGATGGGGAGGTACCTGCGAGGAGTGGCGCGTGGCGCCTGACGAAGCCAAGCTTATCTGGCTGGTCACATTCTTTTCTAAAGAATCTATTTTCTCAAAAGTTCTCTTCTGCCTCATTGTGTCCTGTGGAGCAGCCACACTGCTGGGAAAGCCTTCCCTAATCTCCAGGTCCTGTCTGTACAGAGACCTGTTGCTGGTTGAGACATCATCCCTGGAGCTCCGGCTGATGCATTTTTTCAAGGGGTCAGACTGAAACCTGACCTTGCTGCTCTCTGCTGGGACACCACTCTCCAGGCTCTCAGCATCCAGGCTGGCTTTGCTTCCCCTGCAAGCTGCTGACCTGCCCACCACAGCACGCATCTCAGCGATCACTTTATCATTCAGAGCTGTGAGCTCACTGCTGCTGCCCACAGAGCCAGGTCTTGCTTGACCTGTTCCTTGCCTCCTTCCTTTCCTTTTTCTCAAGCTCGGAGAGGGGCCAGTTGAATAACCAGAATCCTGATGGCTTATACCGGTTGGGTACTCCTGAGTCTGCAGGCTGTTTTGCCGACTGTGGTGGAGTTCCATGTTCTTGAGGACATTGGCTTCCAGCATCCTCCAAGACTGCTTGAAGCTGTCCTTTGAAGCAAGCTGACCAGGCAGTTTAGTGGAGGCATCAGCTGTTGCAGCAGAAGAGTGGGAGAGTTTGGCAGATTGGTCAACGTTGACCATATGTTTTATGTATTCTCTGCCAGCTGGGCTGTATTCAGTGGAAGAGGGATTTCTTGCATGCTTCTTTGCAGTTTGTTTTTGTTGCATACTGGGATGCTGCAATAATTTGGTTGGTTGCAGCTGCTTTTTTAAGCTGTTGCTTGGTGACCTTGGTGGAGACATCCCACTCACACCAATGCTTTCAGTGTCCATATCTACTGGTGGCTCATCATAAATTGGCGACTCTAAAGATGGCTCATCATATATAGGTGCAGGAGAGGCATATGTGGGGGATGCAGGCTGGGGGCTTCCTGTCTGGCTCCTTGGAGGTGTTTGAGAAGTAGGACCATTCATCAGCACCAGGCAAAACCCACCACTCTCTGTCTTTTTGAGCTGCATAGACTGCTTTGTTTCTCCAGCAGGCATTTGCTTTGTGGCTCCAGGGCTCTGGGACGTGGATTGAGGCTGAGCACATACAGCTGGTTTGGGAAGAGATTTTGGGCTGTTGGGCTGTGGAGCACCCTGCAGCTGAAGCGAACTGTTTGAAAAGCTCTGTATCTGCCTCAAACTGTTCACTTTGACCAACATAGCTGCTTTCGTGCCTGGCAGAGGCTGCCAGTGGGTAGAAGTCTCCCTAAAAGAAGAAAGATACAAATACACACAATTATTTAAGAATTGTATTTACTGAAGTACCTTCTATGTCTTCCCAAATACCAAACTGTTAGTCTCAAAGTGCCTGAAGATTCCCCAACCAGTTATATCAGCAAGTTATTTTTTCCAGGAGATCCCCCTTGCTGAAACAGAAAAACATTGTTGTTATACACATAATAAATTTCTAAGTCACAAAGAACAGAACAATGAGATGAAAGTTCATGATACTATAATCTTTCTAGTATCAGCAGTACTGATAAAGGACACAACCTGCGCTTCTCAAGGCTCAGCAGATAGCATGGCACCCAGAACAACCAGCTGAAGACCAGCAAGTTATTCTGGAACAGTCAAGCATTAAATTGGAAAAGAATTCCAAGGAACTGCCTTCAGATTATCCAACTATGATGACAGTCCTTCCAGACCATGCTATTTTTTAAATTTAAGTTTCCAGATGTGCACTTCTTTTGTGGAAAAACCTGTTAGGTCTATGGGAGTTATATGGGGGTGGCCATCCTCCACTCACAGCTTACATTCCCACACAATCTGCCAAGTTTGTCCAGATGCACTCGGATCTGGTTCCCTTGGCCACACCAATTGGTCCTGCTCAGCTCTCGTGGCTGTGAAATCCTCCTCTGCTCAGAGTATCCTCTGACCGTGGTGGTGCTCAGGATCCACCACAACCCAACGTGCCTGCTGCAACACACCAGTTCCCAGGGTACATTCCACAGTGTAACAACAACCTCCTGTCAGGCTGTAGCCACAGCCAGTCTGTGTTTGTGAGTTCTGAGGAAAGGGGAATGGAAAGGATATTAAATAAACCAGCTGAGTTTCCAGGTTTTTCAAGGCATCACAGTCCCCAGGAAGGTCCACTTGAATCTGACCCTATATTGTGCCCTACCTCCATGTACCTGCTACCAGCCATCACTGGATAAGACCTGAGGGCATACTGCATGTGTCCCATCTGAGACAGATGTTTCCCTAACACCTTCATAGCCATTTTGTTCTGTTTGCACCTTGACCTTGCTCCCCACTCCACAATGCTGACCTGTCCTCAATGGCCCCTGTGCTGGCAGACACACCCACCTCTGCTGCATATCCAGAGCTGCCTCTCACCAGTGTTAGGCCCTCTTGTCCCTTCCCTGCCAAACCCCAAGATATCTGGATGTCCCAGCCCTCTTGCTCTCTGCTCCTTCTCTCCAGAGCCCTTTCACCTGGCCAAGTCCCAGCCTCCTCCTTCAGCACAGTTTCCCTGGAGTGTTCTGCCTGTCCTTCCCCCCATGGTTATCCTGCCAGTGCATCTGCACACCCCCTGCTCTCCCCACACAGCAGCCCAACAAGATACACCTGCCCCAAATCACCACGTGTGTCCTATTTCACCTGGTCCACTCTGGTCACCTTGCCCACATCCTCTGTCCCACACCTAATGTCTCACATCTCTTCCCAATCACTGCCCTCCTAAGGAGGTGGCGTGCTCCTTTCCCATCCACTGCTAAATATTTTTGGCAAAACATGTTCTCTGTTGGCAGTGCATCACTGTGAATCCCACCTCAACACAACAGCACTGGGAGTGGCCCAGGCAAGGCTGGCACTGCCCTGCCACGGGTGCAGTACCTGACTCCTGACCAGGGTCCAAAGGCTTCACCACACTCTGATCAGAATTGCTGCACCTCTGCCTTTGCAGGGCTGGCTCCTTTCCCGCAACAGAGTCCATGAAGCTCTTTTGTGCAACTACCCAGGTAGTTATGTACTCAGGTGTGACCAGAGAAGGTCGAGAAAGGGCTGTCATCCTCTGCTTTGCATCCTGGGCCCCCCTCTTGCTCTGGGACCTCCTAAGTATCTCCTACTAAGGCACAGAGGACTATTTTAAGGGAGCTCCTGACACTACTTCAGGATGCTGCTGTTGCTGCCATGACGAAGGCCTGTGTCCCAGCCTCCACCTTCCTTCTGTTCACAGTATTGCAACCCAGTGCTGACCTTTGCCTTGCACCAAGAGCAGCTTGGGAAACACTGACAACTTTGGGATAGGCCTCTCTCCGTCTGCCCAAGCCAACATCAAGCACAGCCCCTGCTCTCCCACTCCTGTTTAGCTCTCAGTGGCTTGTCCTCCACATGCTTCTTCCTGAGGCATGATGCCTAATGTAGGGGTAGGGCACCAATGGTGCCAGGTGAGGACACATACAGGGAACCACCAGCAGTAACAGCAGACTGAGGGTGGTATTCATGAGGACACACAGCTCCACAGGTATCCCTCCCTGGAGGACACAGAGCCTGCTCCTTGCATCCTGATGCTCCCTGCATCAGTGCAACCCTCCTGTGCATGGCCAAGCCCCAGTCTCAATTCCAAGCTCTGCTGAAGACTTGGCTCTTCCTTGAAGACTGCCTGGAATAACAGGAAGAACCAGAACAGCAACACTTGGTAGGCTTTTAAATGAGGATTTCTGACACCCCCATGGCTCTACCAGTGGCTCATTTCAAGGCACAGAAGAGAGACTGGCAAAGAGCAAGCAGGACAGAGCCATGTACAGGCTCCTGACTCAGCAGGCAGGCCACAAGCATGTGACTGGGACATATTTTAGCTCAACCTTACAGCCAGAGCATGATTGCATCTGGATCTGTAGGGTTGCAGGGTAGCAAAGCGATAGCCCTGAGCTGCAGATGTGTTCCCCTGCCTCACAAGACTTCCAGCTATGGCAGGGCTGGAAAATAACCCTGTGCTCTGTGGAAAGGTGTTGGACCCCCACATCCCACCTGAACCTCCTGACACTTCTCCTCTCCCTGACTCACAGCATTGCAGGCCCAGCCAGCTCTGTACAGCTGAACCATCCACTCGGCCAAGGCTTGGCAGATGTGCCTCAGCCAGGCACAGCACGGCCAGACTTGTGCCCTCCATGCAGGCTCATCACATGCCAGTACTGTCTGGCATCAGGAAATCAAACCCCCAGGAATTCGGACCAGCAGAAACTCACCCTGAAGCTCTGCCACCTCCTCGCTCAGTTCTGTCCACACAGCAGGCACTGGCACCACCTCCTGCCCCATCTGTCCCACAGTTCACACCCACACAGCAGCACTGGGCACATTCCAGCTGGTCCCTGCTCAGGTGTGGGATTGCCAAAGCTGTGCTGCCATGGACACTGGTAAGAGGCAAAGCACCTAGGTGCCCTGCAGGGGCCAGAGGAAACCAGGAAGCTGTGCCACTCCCCTGTCACCAAGGGCCACCATGCTCCCCTACCCAGGAATGTAATGGAGAAGGGAAACTTCTAAATGCATTCTGTACCCCACCTCCCCTGTCAGTTTAATCGTGGACACATCATGCCATTTCCAGCCTCCCTGGCTGCCAGCGATGAGAGGAAAGAAGCACCATCACAGAAAAGACAAGGCTCTCTTGAAAAGACCATTTCCACAGCCATGAATGATCTCTTGGGGCCACATCTCGATACAGCTTCCTTCAACTCCATCCCCAGGCCGCTGGAAAGACCAAGCAGAGGATAACGGGGACTTCCCAGCATGGAGAAAGATTCACTCTTGTCCTTCTGAATGGTGAAAGCCATGACAAAAAAGCAAAGCCAGTGGTGGAGAAGTGTCCCAATGCAGCCTCTCAGCCAAGCTCTTCAGCCACCAGCAGCAGAGACCCTGATGAATCCCCTGGGACTGTTCCTGTGAGGAATGCTTTCAAGTAGCTCCAGTATAAAGGCCTCAACTTGACACTGGTTTTCCCAGCCTGCACCCAGCTCAAGCAGGCTCAGCATTTCCAGCAGCTCTTCTCAGGCTCCAGATCTCCATTGTTTGTTTTTGTCNGACACCCGCACCTACGGAAGGACTCTGAAACCTTTCCAGGTTTCTCTCCACAGCGAGAGATTTTATTATTTAGCATTATTATCCTGTTCTGTGTGTCCTGTTAAATAAACAGTTTTTATCTCTTTCACTTTCCTCCAAGGAAAAATAATTTTTTTTTTCCCCCCGAACCTGGTAGGGGGAGGGGTGGTGGCAACCTGTTTTTTCCCTCAGGGGATATTTTTTCCCAAATTTGGCCAAACTGGCACAAATACAATTGGTACTCAATGTGAGGCTTGAAGGAAAGTGAAATACCTGCACTAATTAAGTTTTGGTTTGAATTTACTTTGAATTACTTTGTGTCAGGGTAAAGTAGTCATCATGTTTGAGATCTCAGAAGCCTGGAGAAAAGACATTAGCACATTAGCTCTGCCTTTTCCAGTAGTTGTTTTCCTGGTGCTATGACAAAGGTGAGTGAAGAGGGATGTTTGTATACCAGCAGCACTGCTGCTCTGCCCCCAATTCCCACACTGGAGGCAGGGACACAACCTGCCCAAACCAAAAACTCTGCAGACACATGCAAAAAACATCATGTTTGCATATCCTACCCCAAGGCCAACTGCACAAGAAGGAAACAAACTTGTATGAGGGATTCTGATGGTCTTTCTTGCTTGATTATGAAAACTTAATAGTGGCATTACTTACGCTGTGCCTTGAGAGACACGAGCCCATGACAAGACAAAACAGACTTGGAAGAGGCAGAGGTATTCTTACAGCCACCTTCTCATCATACATTCCCCCTCACTCCTCTTCCAGCATATATTCTTGGCACTGTAAGACCAAGCCCCCGCTCCTTCCCAGTTGAGGATGCTGAGCTGCAGGAAAGGTGGGCGAGGAGGGAATAGGCAGCACAACCTGCTGCCCATGCAGAAAGGACCCCCACCTTCCTCTTCTGGGGGGCAGGATGTTCCTAGGGAAGGTGGTTTTCTTGTGGAGGATTTTAAGAAACCCTCTTACTGCAAAGAGAACCCTGGAAACAGCACTCTGAAACTCCCAATGCTGACCCTGGGAGAAACAGGGGGAAGAGGAGGAAAGGGGCTGGTCCACAGGGACAGTGGGACTGGGGACAGCAGAGCCTCCTCACAGTTCTGAACTGCGGTGTGCTGAAATGCTGCAGACAGGCTCCTCTCCCAGCAAGACTGCCGCCTTCAGGCCTTGGTCCTCCGCCAAGCCCTTTCTCACCTATTACCTTGGAGTTCCAGCAAACCTCAGCATGGCTGCAGTGGCTCAGAAGACACTTCCAAAATGCTGCATTCAGCCCCAGACTGGTCTCCCAGTCCCCAAGGGAACATGTCCATCCTCTGCAGAGCTTTTCAGTGTGTGAAAGGATAATTTGGCCATCATTTCCCCTGAAGAGAGTCCATCTTGCTTCCTAATAGGATTGCAAGAGCTCAGGAAGGGTCTGGAGCTGTGAGGCAAGTGCTGCTTGCTGTCCTTGTCCAGCAAGGGAGAAGCAGAGTCAGCACTAGGCTGGGCAGCTCCAGGAAGCACAGCTGAAAAACAACATGGGAACAAGAGCATGGGCAGAGGAGCTTCCCCATGAGGCTCCAGAGATGGTCAATGGCAGCAGTGTCTCACTCCGCTGCAAGAAGTTGCCATTTCCCTCGGGGATTGACCCTCCTGTGCTGCCTGGGGAGGCCAAAGGCCAATGTCTAGAGAAGGCTGCTCCAAGCCACTGCGAGAGCTGAAGAGCAGCAACAAGGGAGCAGTAAGGGAGGGGTGGCATGGGCATGGAGACAGAGGGGACAGTCAGCAAGGTTTGGGGAGCTTCTCTGTTCTTCTCGAGGCTGCTAAAGGTTTGGCAGCACTAAGATGTGGCAGGGGACACAACAAATTCAGCAGTGCTGATAGAAGGCACAAGAGAGGAAAGGTGGTAAAAACCAGTTTACTGAAAGGAAAAAAAAAAACCTCAACCACAAAGTATAACTAAAAAAAGGATGAAATCCCTTCCCCCAGATCTTTGTGGCACAGGCTTGCAGAAGGCCCCTCTTGGGGACTACACTGGTCTCTGCTGGCCTCTCCATCTATCACAGGACGACAAACATGAAGGAAAGAAAAACACTAATTTTTGCACTGGCATTAAGAGACAAAAGCAAAACCATATTGGGTGCAGGTAGCTATAAAGATGTCAAATGCTACCAGCAGCACTCAACGTGCTCTGTTTACGCAGCTGCATCTCTCCCAAGCAGAGGAGGACATGCTTGAAGTTGTCTTTAGAGAACAATGCAGACAACAGAGCTGAAAAGTTCAGTGCTTATGCTGTTAGCATACCAGACATCCCAGCAATGGCATTAGATCCCACCTGAGAGCATTTGCTTCCGGCTCAGCTCTCTGCTCCCCATTTTATGAGATAGCAAAAGGCAAGAAATCTCTCCTTGGTTGTCAGATTCAGGTAGGGAAATCAAATTCTGCACCATAACCAGATACACAACCCTCACTCACACAGCAGAGGACACATGATAGATGTGCAAGGAAACAGTGCCCAGTCTCCTGCTTCCAAGAAAGCACATTTATCAGACAAATACTGTCAGCTTACTGGTATGAGCCTTGTAATCTCCAAGTGCCTTGCATATCCAAGCAGCTTGTTAGCTCCCAAACAAGCTGCCCCTCACGCCTCAGCACTTGCCCTTCAATTCATTGCAAGGCTCAAGGTGCCCCAAGACTGCTGCAAAAACCTGAGCTAGAGATGGAACAAGGGAGGACTCCTTCCCATTTCCCTTCCTTGTAGGAGAATCAGCACTGACGGCGATGCTGCCCTGGCTGGCAAGGAAAGGTATAGCAAACCTGCCCATGTTGCATCACCCCCCTTCCCTCTATAGGAGGGGACCTGCATGGGGTCTTCACTATTGAGAGGGCTGGAGAACTGAGGGACAGGTCATAACTGGCATTGCTTTTTCCTCGAGGCACAGCAACTCCCCATACAAAGGTAGAGGAGGCCACGTCCCCTCCTGAGAGACTGAGTCAGTATCCTGGTTGCAGAGAGGGCCAGAGCTGAGCGTTGCTGTTATTCTATACCACGCGCATCATGGCTGGGGCCGTGGTTTCAGCAGGGAAGGCCAGGCACCCCACTCAAAGTGTGCCATTTTGCCTCCCTCTCCAGTGGAGGGACTGTCAGCATCGACCCCTGCAACTCAGTCCCTTTGCTCCCCTGCCGGTTCCCCTCCTGTTTTCTCGGGATGTGGTGTTGGAAGGGACAGTGGTGAAAATGCAAACTGATTGCAGTGCTGAACCACCAGTGCTGCTGGGGAAGCTGCTGGCAGGGAACCGTCCAGCAGTGCGAGTGACCCCAATTGAGCCTGTCAAGCCAAGCAGAAGGGAGGCCTGCCAACCCAGCCGAAAGCAGCGCAGCTGAGCAGCAGGACACAAAAGCAGCAGTGACCTGCGGGGCTGACCTCTAGCAAGGCAGAGAGGTAGAAATGGTGGCATAGGCAGAACCTGTGCGGAACTGAGCCCAACTGTGTGACCCTACTCCGACGATCCAGCTTTCCGGGGGTTTGTTTGTCACTGGTTTTTCCAGTTTCTGGGTGGGGGTGGCAAACATTAGTCACAGAAGTTCTCCCACCATCATGCCTTTGTCCCCAGTGGCCACACGGGCAGCACACGAACAGCCGTCACACTGCCTCTGTCTGGGGAAGCCATGCAGATATGGCTGACAAGGGGCATCTGCCATCTTGGTATTGTTCCCAGTGGTGAACAACTTTTTCTGGGCAAAACACCTCCACTTTTGTATTCTGTTGCTAATAATATAGCTGTTGTTATTGTGCATATCTTATTTCACTGCTTTGTGCTTTCAGTAACTTGTTATTGCAACCCTTAATCTCTGCTTTTGTTTCTTCCTTACCAGAAACAGTGAGAGAAAGGGGAGTGGCTTATTTGGAGTTTAATTCCAGCTGGTGTTAAAACCAGCATAGTCAGGAATACTTGGGACTCTGTGAAGCTCAGGATACCTTACGCCCTATCAGGGCTCTTACACTCACTCCTCTGGAAACATGTAATATAGTTTTAGTGGTGCCCATCCCAGCTGCCTCAGAGTGCCAGGCTGTAGACGGACAAGGAAGGGAAGTCACCTGTCTCATGGCAAATCCCACGTGCCTTTGCCTCAACTGTGGTCACAGGGGGTGACCTGAGGGAACTGGGAGCTACTCAGGTACAACTTAAGACATTTCTTCCTGGATTTCTCCTGGCAGGGCAGGGATCATTCTCTGGATGGGTATGAAGCTCAAAGGGGCTGTTTCTGGGGCAGGAGGCACAGAGAGCATCACAAGCTGGGCTTGTAAAGTGCAGTAAAGTGCTGGGCTCTTTCTGGTGCACTACTTTATGTGCATCACCAGTGTCTTGCAGTCATTAAGATCTGCACTGAATACAGGAGTGCCTTGCAGGGAGCAGCAGACACTGATAAGCAGACACATGATAAACCTCATTTCAGGGTGTATATACTTTCCAGAACTGCCATCCTACGTGGTTTTCATTAACTTGGGAATTTTTTCCTATCCTTGCTTGCACCAGGCACACAGAGAAGCAGCCTTGATCCAAAACCCAAGATGCTAGCACTTGCTGCACTGCCCAGAACCAGGACAAGGCATCCCAGCATAGATGGCAGGAGAGTCAGGCTCACCCAAGCACTACCCTAGCCCTCAGGTCAGTTCTCAGTATAACCCAACTTTGCTGGCTGCACAGCCTCTCTAGCTGCCAGTACCACATCCTCCAGGGCAGGAGGGAGGCAGAGCAGCCCAAGACAGTATCCCAGGCAGAGAGGCCAACCTGATGCAGATTGGGGAAGGGATGCTTTTGTGCAGCTGAAGCTGAAGTCATGGTTTCAATACAGTAAAAAATCCCCGACTGCTGTCAGACTAGTTTGAGTGTAAAAAAATCTCTTAGTCAAACAAAATAGCATTCTGTTATTGGTCTTTTATTTCAGGCTTGATGTAACCAAATAACTGTACCCAGGAGCCCTGTCCCTGCAGCCCCACCTCTTGACCTGGCTGAAGTTGCAAGAACCTATCAGCAGCCGAGTAAGCAGGAAAGGAAGGAGCCAGACCAGATGGGTTCCGCACCCCACAGCAGCCTGACCCCTTGCATAGGAGCTATGCCATCCCAACAAACCCTGTTCTAAGCTTTTGAGAGAGTTCTCACCACTGCACAACACTCCTGCCTGTCCCCTCTCCTTCTGTTTAGCACCCAGAGTGATGATTATCTTTTGATGTGTACTTTTATGGTGCCTTGCGCAAATATGGCCTGGCCCAAGCTGGGGACATTCAGGCAGTGGTGAAAGCAGACAGCTGTACCCTGAGAAGAGGAGGGCACATGGCAGTGATTGGGGGCCTGGCAGTACTTTGCCCCAGCACTGCACCCTCCTGGGGCAGCGCAGCACAGCACCCTCCTGGGGAAGCACAGTTCCCAACCTGCCTGACAGGGCCTGCTTGGCAGCTGAAGTCACCCATAAGATACAAACAGAGAAGACTGAAGCTCTCCTCCTACCTGGCAGGATCTTTCCTCTTCTCCACTGCACCGTCCCACTTGCCCTTCTCCATCTCCTGCAGGAGGGCCATTTGGATGGGGGTGTTTCTGCCACCGCTGCCAGTGCTGCCTCGGTGCTGCCGGCCACAGCAGTCAGGCTGGGAGCTGCCCTTCATGGCCTGGAGCTGTGCCAAGGGCACAATGTCACAGCCCTGGGGCCGGTGCCACACTGTCTGCCGTGTGATGGCATTGTAGTAGTAGAAGCGGTTGTTGTTCTGGTCAAAGAGCTCCCACCACTGCTTGTGGTCTGACTGGCGCACCTTCAGGTTGGGAGGGGGCTCCCAGCTGCACTCCCCGGTGGTCAGGTTCACATACATCCGCTCCTGGGAACGGGGCTCGATGATCTCCACCCAGTCTGAGCTGCAGGGACACAAGAGCCACATTAGTCTGGGCCAGAGGTCCAAAGCAAACAGGCTGTCTGAGAGTCCTACAGCACTGCAGCTGCTGGGCCAGGCAGCCTGCTTGCAGATCAAAGTATTGCCTGGGGCTGTTCAGTAATCTAATGATCTTAGGAGATGCCAGGGCAAGGGTTTGAGATGGGGCTGAGACAAAAGAGCAGTTATTTGGCACAGGGAACAGGAGGTCACCCCCATCAGCCTGGCCCATTCGCTCCCCACTCACCAGCCCAGGAGGAACACACAGGGCTGTCAAGCACTTTCTGCTGATGCTGGGATGACTCACATCAAGGGCTGGCCCAGTCGAAGGAGTGCCCGTGCCTGGGAGATGTGCAGGGGACGTTGCTTTCAAGAGCAGGGAGGATCCGCAGAGCAGGACCTGCTCCTTTTGACAGATGCACGTTCCACCTGGGGAGACCAAAGGCCTGGCTCCCAACAATGCAGGCAGCCTGCTCCATGCAAGCGCCAGCCCGCAGCCCCCACATGCTGTGGGGCTGGAAGGGACCTCTGGGTCCCATGTACTCTGCTTGGAGCCTACATTTACCTGTCCAAAAGATACATGTGAGGAATGACTGGTGGATGAGACCATTTCCATTGCAGGCTCTTCCCCCTCCTCCTTGGCTGACGGGACAGAGCTTTCAGTAGGGTGTAAGGTGACCCAATGGACAGTCCCTGCTGCTGATCCACAACCCTTCTGCAGCCCTAAAGAACCTCTTGAGCCCCAGGGTTCTTTACCAGCACCCTTGCTGGACCAGTCAGTGAGAGCAAGACAGGCAGAGCTGTAGGCCTGGTTTTCAGGCAGATCAGCACAGTGGTTTTGATGCAGAGGTGCTGGGCTGCACAGCTGTCATACACGGCACATTGACCTTATCACTGACACACACCAACCCTAAAGAGCTGTCCTGAGGAGCTCAGCAAAGCCAATGCCTCCCCAGTGCAGTAGCCAAAACCATGCTGGATAAGCCAGGTAAATGGAAGAAGGGAGTGCAAAGCCCAACAAGGTTTCCCTCCACAAAGCAAAGATGCTGCCACTAAAGCAATCCTGAACCCAGTTACATGCTCAGCATGCTGAAAAACATGTGCCCCTCGGCTCCTGCTCCCACCCCGCAAGGCCTGGCCTCCACCCTGTTTCAGTGGAGGCTGCAGGAAGGAGGCCCTAGTTAACCCAAGTTACTTTTGTTATTAATAAAAGCCATATGAAGAGGACAGGTCCAAGGACCCCCTTGAAACCTGCTCCTGCCCAGGGGCTCACTCTGACACAACCTCCAGCTGCTCTGCAGCAAGGGCATAACAGCAGAAGCCATTCCCACAGTATAAGCAGGAGAAGGAAGATCCCACTTCATCCATCCCACACCCTCTGCTGCCAGCCTGCAAGTCCTCAGAAGGGTCAGGAGTGATGGTAGCAGCACTGCAGTACCCAAAATGGCAGCCCAGGCTCCTTTGCCCAGCCCTGCTGGCATGGTCATGGGAGAGGAGGCAGTTCCTGGCAGGGCAGTCCAGTCTTCAGGTTTGCCCTGGATTTCTGAGGAAGGTCAGCATGTCTCCTATAACATGGCAAGTCTAGGTGAGGGTTTAGTTGCATATTGCACCTCCCTGCTAGCAAAACCGTGGGTTTGATTAACAGCAATCAATTCTGAGCAGTCTGGCATGCACCCATAAAAAGCAGGCTGTTCCTCAACACTCTGAGGATTCAACACAAAATCAATGCGAACTGTCTCAGAAAAGGCGCAATTCCCCTGCCACAATATCTACTATGCAATGCTGACCTCCATGCATTTTCACAGAGGGTTGATGGTCAGGCTACCACAGACAGGCTGGTTTGGAAAGTTGATCTGGGTGGAGGCACCTTCTTTTTGTGTCGCAGGTCAGTTTTCAGGCAGATGTGCTCATCCACCCCACAGAACCACCATCACAACAGTTCGCATTGACCAACAAGGAGCTGGGAACAGAGCACACCACTTTTCCCCACGGCACAAGTTCCTGCGGGTCTCCATCACCAGAGCACAGCAGGGCACTGCCAAGAGTGTGCTTGCAAATAGATCCCACTTAGAAAACCCAGTGTTTGGAAAACACCTGGTTTGTCACTCGCTGGTTTTGGGTCAAAACAATGTCAATTCCTTTATTTGATTTAAGGTGCAACGCAACAGCCACACCAGCACCCCATGCCGTGGCTCAGGCTGGGAACCACAGAACCAGCCCTGTTCTTCCCTGGCAGCTGCAATGTCAAACTGCAAGCAGGCACAAAAAAGGAAATCACTGATATCATCAAGGGCATCAGCAACTGCAGAGGAATCATCCATAAACAGGGTATAAAAGGGAAAACCAAGAGCAGCAGCAGAGCCCAGCAGTGCCGGGAGCAGAGAAACTTGAGCGTGCATATGGAGAGAGAAACTGCAAAGTGCAGGTGGAACAAGGAACTGGCATGGAGGGTCCAAGGCACAGCTCAGAGGGGACACAAGGGGAGCAGTGCCCAAGACCAGCACAACTCTTCACAAGGACAGGCACACAATAGGAAGAGGGCAGAGAGGACTGAGAAGGGCACTTAGACCCAGGTGGCTCACCGGCAGCTTCAAGGAGTGGGGAGAGGCTGCCATCTGTGCAGGAATGTGGGGGAGCTTCACCCAAAGGTGGGGGGCATGGGCTGCCACTTTTGGGAGGGGACAAGAGGAGGAGAGCAGGTTGGAAGGGCTGGAAAAGGAAAGCAGCAGAAAAATACACATGGAGATGAGGCTGGGAAGAAGACCAGAGACAGTTCTGGAGGATTTGCCTGGCAAGGAAGAAAAAATACAAAACACCTTTGCAAGACCCTGAGTGATCAAGAGTCAGCTGAGCCATCAGCATTCTTAATGTACAAGAGCACACTGTGTTTGATCTGTTTTGCCAGCAAATGGGTTAGCAAAGCTTTGGAACACCAATGACTGTACCCATGCTGCTGCTCCTCAGCAGAGAGGAGAGGTCAGCTATTTTCTGATAAGTGCAAGCTATTGAAAATAACAAATTCTTCTCATAGCACTTGGCCATAACCGAGTGTGTGTTGCTAACTTCTGTTTTCTGTTTTAACAAGCTTACATTTATCTTTTCTTGCAAAGTCACTTAAGTGGATGACTTAGGTGGGTGACCTCTTTGTCCCTCTTAAAATTGAGGGGCTGAGGATGACTGAGGTGGAGTTTAACCAGGGGAAAAAATCTGCACAAAACACATTAAAATACTAAAGAGTATTTCATCACACTCATGCAAAGAAAGAAGAGGAAAAGCAAGGAGCACATTCCTGGAGCAGGGCCAGCCCCAGGCTGCCACACAAGCCTCGAACATAACATCAGGAACTCTGGAAAGACGTGATAAACCCAGGATTGCAGAGAGATAAGGCCGTAACTTGGACATCAAAAAACCCATTAATTCATATTCCACTTCACAAGGTTAAAGAAGTTTCCTGGGAATGGTTTAAATAATGCTTTTTCCTGTCCTTTCAGCTCCAAGCACTGAGGGATGCAGCAGCCACAGAGTGTGCAACCACTCCCACCAGCACTGTGGCACCTGCTCCCACCAGCAGGATCACAGCAGTGGTTTTGGTTTGTCTCAGTTCTTGGGACTCAGGGTCCCCAAAACAGGACTTCCCTGCAGGCCCCATTTGCAGTCCCAGACCAAACCCCTCCACAGCCCAAGCACAGGACAGGCAGCCTGCTGGCATATCACAATGGCTCCAGAAAACTAACACAGCCACCAGAGCCTGCAAAGCAGAGAGATCTCAACAAAATCCCCACTTGATTCCAAAAACAACCCACATTCTCAATGTGCATCCTCCTGTACTGTCAAAGATTCCAGGAGCTTCCTGTGTGTCCTGAGTAACACCTTCCAGACCTCATAGCTGGGAAATAGGACACAGCTCCAGCTGCTCACTCCAGCAAGCAAAGCCCCCGACTGTGAAGGCTCGTGCCTCGGGCTTGAGCCTCAAGCATACTGATATTTTGGAGGAGTGGCAAGGCCATGGCAGGGGTCAGTCCCCAAGCAGCAGGGTGCTGTGAACAGGATGGTGCACCTGGCACACAAAAAGCAGGAGGAAGCATAAGGCTTTTGCGCATGATCACATCTCACGTAGGCAGACAGATTTGGTCCCATCCAAAGGCTTCACCTCATAGATGAGCAGCTGGTTTTCTTAGGAAGTGTTGTAATAGACAGTACAGGTAAGAGCTAAGCTGGTGCGCTCCATCCTGCAGCCTCAAGGACACAGGGGATGGACATGTAGAAACTATGCTGCTTCAAAACCAGCTTGAGTTCCTCCTGGCTGCCACTCCTGCTTGGCAACGTCTCAGAATAAAAAATGGTAGCAATAATTTTTTTAAAAAATAGTATTTTATCCTGAAAGGCCATCTGCAAGCATCTCCTGATAAGATCTTCTCAGAAACACTGTAGATGCTTAGTAGGAGGTCTAGGAAGGAGTAACATTTTTTTAACTACAGAGAATTGAGCAGGACCAGAAATGGAAAGGACCAGGTACAGGAGAAAAGTCACTTACAGGAAGAGCTAAGGAACTCCAAGAAGTCAGCCACTCCCTCACAGGAGAGCTGGTTTTCCTGCCATCATCACCCAAGTGACACAGCACAGACAGCCAAGCGAAGTTGCGGGACACCACAAGTTCATTTTAAGGCTGTTCAAAGGTAAGAATAGTAGAGATGTTTTCTTAGCCAGAGCTGTCAGCTCAAGATCGGCTAGATGTGATCTCCAGCCCCACTCATTACCTGGGGAAGCTGCTCAGCACCAGCTTGAGGAGGCAAACCTCCACCAAGGGGAAGAGAGCACCAAGGATAGCCATGGGAATCACCTGCCTCAGGGAGCTGCACACCAGGCTGCCAGGAAATCCCTCCGTGTGGCTGTGGAGGGAGTCTTATGATTTGGTCTCTCATTTCCCTTCCATACTCTGTAACCTTTGGACTTCTGTGCTTCAGGCCAAGATCACATCTCCTTCCCTCACATTCCTTCTTTGGGATGAGCCCTGCAGAGAGCTGGGGCAGTACCAAGCCCTTCTTGGGCAAACATGGCTCCATATCAAGTGGGATTTTTCAAGACTAATGCCCTCAAAGGAGGCCTGCAGCACACTCAGTGCCAGCCCCCAAGACAAGGATGCCAGTTGTCACCATCATCAGAGATCATCCAGCTGAGACTGTGCCAGTGCCAAAACTAAGTGCCTTGTTAACAGATCCTCCTTGAGGAGGACAAATGGAGTTCGGCCATCACACACACAGAGTGAAGTACAATTCCCAGAGACTTGCCATGGTGTGACACCAGCCAAAGGCAGGGAAGTGTGTGCAGGGCTATTTGCTGTAGCAAACAACTGGGGATGGGCACCTGAAATTATCTACTCTACAGAGATGAGTTCAAATCCTCTTTCATTTGCTATCAACAGAGCATAGGACAAAGGACGCATGAAAAGGAGTAGAAGTAGTTGTATGGAGAATGAAGTCATGTTCACCATCCTGAGTTCTCTAAAAGGAGGCCCCAGAATCATATTGCGGCAAACCAGTTCAGGAATGGGGAGCAGGTACCATCCCAGAGGCATCATTGCTGCTGACATTGCTGCTCCTCTGTGGATCCAGGCTCCTGGCTGACTGAAGAATAGCCTGGGCTGTGTTCAAGAACTCAAACATCACCACAGTTTTTTTAAGGCAATCACGCTTGCCCCTTCACCTTCTGCACAACATGCAGTCACCTCAGAAAAATTCACTTAGTGCAGATGCTGAGAAACCAAGTGCAACCTCCAGGTGGCTCTGATTCACTCAGATTTGCATATCAAAGCCAGGACAAGGCTGCAAAATCCATCCCCGTCTTGGAGCTGTAGAGAGCCTCCAGAAGGTCTCTAGCATTGGCTCCTCATGGTAATCTTCCAGCAGCTGAGTCAGACAATTCAGGCTTTATTCACTGCCTTCTCTCAGCTGAGTTTAGAAAAGCTGCAATTTACATCTTAGGACAAAAATAGTACCCAAAACAAACATCTCCCTTCTACACACACGTATACATACACATACATACATACATACATACATACATATATATATATATACACATAAAATGAACTTCTTTTGAATATACATCTTCTAACAAAAATTACAGAGGAACTGAAATAAATATAATGTCAGCCTGTTCATAAAACTCTCTTGCTCCTGAAAATAAGCACTATGCAAACAAACCTACCTCTGCTTTGCCTGAAACAGACCACACTGTGAAAACCCAGAACAAATGCTGATTGCTCAAAGCCTGAGTACATAACACTTAGCTCCAGCAAGAGCAGAACAGGGACAGGCCTCTGAAAGCAGAGCCCAGCCTGGCAACACACTGCACAGAGAAGAGAGAATAACACCATAGTTTGTGGGTTAGGGGTACAAGAGAGCCTGGAAAAGGTCTCATCACAAAAAGCATCTCATTACTTTGGTGTTTTTAATTTTAAAAACCCAAAAAACAATGAAACAAACACAACCAATGCCCCAAGCCTTCTGCTAAATAGTATGTTCAAAGACGAACCTGTCAGATGGGAAACTTGGTGGGCTTCTGGTTGCTTGAACTCTGTCGGTTCTTGCCTCTTTCCTGGCTTTCCCAAACTTTCCCCCAGCTCAGGTGCCAGCATTGATGGCTCCATCTTGCTGCTGTTAGCCTCTCGATTCACCCCAAATCCAGAGCAGAACAGACAGCAAAGGGGTAGCTCCTTCCACGGGAGTGGGTGGGGGCAATACCAGAAAGAAGTAAGAAACAAGGGCTTTTAGGACACAGGTGAGATGTCCTGGGGTCTCTACAAAAGGGGAGGGGGGGCATATGGTAGGACAGACACCATGACAAGCCATGCCACAATGATAATCACCTTAAAATAATGTCCAGAACAGTCTTAAAAGCATAAGGCCCCGCAGCCCAAGACCAGTACTTGAACCTTGGGTGGGATGGATGCACAGGCATCTTAAGAGTCCTGTATGTCAGCAGGGAGAAGGGAGGGCAGCACAGACACTCCCACACCAACCTTCACGTTTCTCCACCATCCACTCTGCACTAAGTGCTGCCCACCAGGTTTGGACTGATTCGGGTCCTGAAATCACTCCATGGAGCTACACAGAGAGCACCCCAAGGGGAGGGGAAGACAGAAGGGCTTGAACTGCTGCTCATCCCCACCCCATCCTGCATCCCCCCTTCACAGGATGGGAGATTCTGCAACAGGGGGAAGAGCAAGGGACAGAAAACACCCTTGTTTTCACAGCTTTGCGACAAAACACAGAGCACCTGCTGGATGGGTACTCTGAGCACAAGGAGTTCATGTACTGGAGACACAGACACCAGGGGACTGCTCAAACCAACACTAAAGGAAACTGCACCTGAGGGCAGGAGGAGCAGTAAAATCCACTCCCACTAAAAAAATCTTGGTGATGCAGATTGGGCACAGCTCTTCACCGGAGACGTACAGTAAGTACAGACTCCTGCTGCAGCTCCTCTGTCAGAGACACAGAGGGCTACCTGCCGCTCCCTCGGAGGCCAAGAGCCTCTCACTTCCCTCTGTCCCCAAATTGTCATTGAGGGTGAGCACCTTGGACTGTACTATGGCTATAGAAACCAGTTGTGGACACTGCAGCCTCAGCAGAAGGCAAAGACATGTCAAAAAGCATTCTGCATCAAGAAGTTTACGGGTGCTTCCCTCTACTCTTTGCAATGATCCACAGGCTGGCCAGGGACACAGATCTGGTGGATGACCTCTCCTGTCTATCTGTCCCAGCCAGCCCAGGAGTTTCACATGCTGAGGAGCAAAATCTTTTGTGGAGCCTAAATCCCAGGCCACAGCAGAGAAGTAAGCCAGCTTCCTTGGGCTATGGGACTTGCCTTGACACCCTGTCCAGCCCCCAAGCTGCTGTCATGGCATACCCTGGGTCTCTCCTGCCACCATGGCTGGCATTTTGATTTAGCAGGTCAGAGCACAGGCTCAAAACCCCAGTACTTAAACAGCCTCCCTCCAAAGCTCTGGTTTGCTCCAGACACAGTGGCACCTCCTAAGCTCAATGAAGGCTTCAGCAGAGTTATTTTTCCTTTTAAGGGCTGAGCATTTAAGAACAAGTTGCAGAAGAAAAAAAAAACCTGGCAGTTTTCATCCCCTCTCCTTCCAAAATGTGCTGCCTGCATCCAAGCCCCAGCTGCTGGAGGGCAGGCAGCTGTGGGGTGAAGCTCAGTGCCAGCCAGAGAGTCCCTGCCCAGGGGACACAAGGTGCCCTGGCAGGGAGCTGAGGCCTGGCACAGCTCGGTGCTGGCCTCCTACATGCACAGCCTCAGACTGCACCCAGGACATGTGGTCAGGTCTGTCACTGGATTGGGACCAGGACTGGGACCAATACTAGCACCACTGCACCTGATGGTGACTGCATCCCACCTCAACATGCTCATAACTAGACTTTGTCCCCAACAGACAGGATTTACATGGGAAAACTTCAATTTTATCAATATCCCAGAGAGGAAATATTTCACAGTTGCTTAGGTGAAGGCATTACAGGACAACCTGCCAGTTCAGCACCAAATGACAACCATGGCTGGGATGCATACTGCCTGCCTTCCACTCCTGGTTCTCTCCTACAGCAGCATGTGGGGCTCAGCCTCAGGGAAGCAACCTGATGACCTCCCATTGTCTCCATGGTGATGCCCCTAGTTTCAGGGAGGATTTGTGCAGGCCTACTGCAAGCATGGTGCAATGATCATCACCACGGTCATCCCACCTGTACAGGGTCCTACCAAAGGGGGGCAGCAGGACTTGTGCAAGGTCACTGCCAGATGCACCAGCCACATCCTTCCAGGAGTGTAAATCTCTGCAGGCAGGTACCTCACTCAGGTCATAGATTTACTTTCTCCATGTCTTCTTGGGAGCAGACCTGAGCTTCATCCACTTCTGAGAGTGTGTGAAGGCACCAAGTCATACAGGATCTGCCCACAATGGCACTCAAAGCAGCTAAGAGCCTCCCAGCATGAATGAAACTCTAAAATCAGGCCTGGGCTGTTTGTTTTTATAAGGGGGACACATACAGACAAAAGCAAAGGATGGAGACAGAACCCATGCATTCCCGCCTTCTCAGTGGGAGCTAGCACCTGTTAGCACTATCTGCTGATTGAAACCCTGGTCAGTGACCAGAAAGCTGAACATGGCTCCACAGACCTATAAGACACCCACATCTCTTGGCAGCTGCTGAACAGAAGTAAACTGGATCTAAGCAGGGCGACATTTCCCAATGCTGACAAAGCTGCACCCCGGGTTAAGAGCATCAGGCTGTTAAGCTGCAGGAATGAGGTGAAGAATTTGTACCTGCCAAAATGACATAGGGCAAGAGCCCAAAGGCCTGGAGAAGCAGCATAGATCAAGTACTCTCCCTGGGCCAAAGCAAATAATGTCACATCAATGATATCTCTGCTATTTCAAGGACATGGCAGCACCCGCTGTCACGTCATTCTATAATTACTGACAAAGGTCTTGATTTATCTAGCTTGCTGCCCAGCTGCTTCAGGACTGAGATTTATTCTTCACCACCTCCTAGGTCACCACTACCGATTTCAGGGCTTCCTCTCAGCATTGCTATGAAGCCCTTGCAGCCAGGGGCCCAGCAGCTGCTGCCTCAGACAGCTGATGCCATGGAAAGCAGTCAGGGAACAGGAGGCTCCATAATCAGAAACTGTTCTAGAAAAGGTGCACCACCACATAAACCCAACAATTGCTCCAGTACCCTGGGAGCAACCCACAACCTGCACACTGTGCGAGGAATGGGACTCTGCAGTAAGTGATCTTCATAATTTCTGTACATGGATCATCCTGGGCTCAGTGACACGACGCCAGGCATCACACAGATGTAAACTCACTGCAGTGCAGTGTAGCTTCCCCATACAGGAGGGCAAAAGAACAACCATTCCTGTACCATCTTCACTGAAGAGAGAGCCCACAGCAGCCAGAACAGAACAAAGTAAATAGCCAAGTCCCAAGACTCATTTGCATCATGCACAGGTACTTGTTTGCTGCAGAAGGGAACACTGCTGCAGAAGAAAACATTTACAGAGATTTCTGAACAGCATCAGAGGGTGAAGATGGGAAAGACAGGAACAGAAAAGAAACTGCCAGAACTGGCAAAGGGAAACCCATTGAGCCAGGACCTCAGGACCAAATGGCCACCATAGTGAGAGCATGCAGGGTTGGGGACTTGAAGGACCTCTCAAGACACCCACCTCTGATCTAAAAAAATTCCACCAGACCATCAAAAAATCATGACAACTTTAGATTTTCTAAAGGCAGCACATGAGCCCACAGTGCTCATGAACAGGAGCAGACTGAGACTGTAATTACAGGGTGGAGAACCTGCACAGCCAGACCATACACAACTGGACAGTGTCACCCCAGGTGCCAGCTGAGGATGCCCTACAAGCAGCCAGATTACAGAGCATAATGTTTTCAAGCACCACTCAGCAAAGCTACATATTTGAGGCAGCTAAGTTCCTGGAAGTGTGACATTAGCAAAATAATGGGCCTCTGTCTCTGTTCATTTAAAAGGCTGCCAGTCATTTATGAGCTACAAAACAGGGTCCCTTGAAAACTCATGCACAATACAGCCACGGACAGCAAAGGACCACGTTACTTCTCAGATAGCAGAGTCTACAAAACACTGTGGGCTAAAAGCACAAAACAAATAGAAAAGTGTTTCATCACAACTTTTTTAGGCTGATTCGTTCTTCAGCAGATCTCTCCAGCTGCAGCTATCTCTGCCAGCTCTGTTGAAAAAACCATGAAGGAACAAATGCAGTGAAGCTCCTGAAAGTATTAACTGTCCAAGCTTGTTATGTGTGACTCAAGTTAACCACTACAATGCCAGGCTGGCAGAGGAATTTGGTTGCAAGTCAAAGTCAAGGAATAGGAGCGAGTTGGCAGCGAGTCAAAGGAAAAACCGTCTGCAAGCAAACAACACTCTCCTGTGCTGCAAGCTGCCATCAGGAAGTTCATCCCAACAGGACTCTGTGCAGAGGAGCCACTTCAGTGCCATCATTTTCTCCAGCCCTAAGCACACCAATTTCCTCTGGTAAAGAAAGAGAGGCAGTAAGTAAATAGCTGAAAACCTCAGGCACAAAGTTCATAGACTCTATAAAACAATAAGCAAGAAAAAATAGTATCTCATGGAAAAGAGGTCCTTCCATTTGTTTTGCCTACAGGAATTGCTGAAAAACAAGCACGTTAGACACAACAGAATCAGGATATTGCAAAGCCAATGCACTGGACCCACAGCATTGGTCCCTCCTGCAGCCCCAGAGCCTCTGCTCCTGCATGCCTGCCCCACAGGGAAGCACATGGATTCCTGCCCTAAGCACAGCTCCAGCTCTGGAAAGCTCACCTATGCCTGAGCGAATTCTCAGCTAATTTGGGATGAAGAACACAGCCCATGTTTGACTATTTTATATTGTTTTTTATTCTGATGTAATAAACCATGAAAAAAAGTTTCCTCCAAAAGGAAAGGCATGCTTAATTGTTGCCCCAAACTGACATTCTTTTCCTGATTGTCTCTACAACATTGCAGTTGAGTGAGTAGGTGTCACATCCTGGGAGCTGTATTTCAACTTCTGCTTTGTCTGCTACACACTTGCATCTGCAAGACCAGTAGTGACTACAGTAACACCTTGAACTCCAAGTAAACAAAAGTACTAGTTATGTATAGTTCTACTGCTTTGCCATTAACAAGCTCTGGCGAAGACAGAGGTACTGGGCCTTGCCTCAAAATGCAGTCACAGTTTCTATAAAACTGAACATCTCTTTAATCTCACAGATGTAAGACTTCACAAAACAAAGCGCAATTAGTTCAAGCCCCAAATTTGCCTTTGCTCTCACCATGTCACAGAAACAAAGGTGGAATTAACCAGGGGAGACCTCATTGTGGCCTTCAACATACTCATGAGAGGAAGCAGAGGGGCAGGTACCAATCTCTTCTCTCTTGGGACCAGTGACAGGACTTGAGGAAACAGCATGAAGCTGAGTCAGAGGAGGTTTAGGCTGGATATCAAGGAAAAGTTTTTCACCCAACGGGTGGCTGAGCACTGGAACAGGCTCCCCAGGGTACTGGTCAAAGCACCAAGCCTGTCAGCTCAAGAAGCATTAGGACAATGCTCTCAGGCACAGAGTGGCATAACTGGGGTGTCCTGTGCAGGCCCAGGAAGTAGACTCGGTGATCCTGATAGGTCCCATCCAACTCAGCATATTCTATGATTCCTGAGAGTCCACAGCAAGGCATTTTGTGCTGAATAACTGTGTCAGTCACTGAAGGCATTCAAAAAGGGTCTCAGCTGTTTCTTGGAGATGCCCAGGAAAAACCAGTTGGGCTGCAGAAGGAGGTAGTCCCTCATGGCATATGCTGCCTCCCCAGGAAGACTCAGCCCTTGGCAGCACCTCTGGAGGTACTACAGACCCTCCCAGGAAATGGGGAGAGCAACAATAAAAGAAGGATGCAGTCACTCACTGTGGATATCACAATTACTCCTTGCTTTGAACCAAACTTTTGCAGGGCATATGCTCATTTCTTCAGCCTCTCCAAAGAGGTTGGTAGGATAAAGAATTCCCTGTTTTCACTATGCCTTCCTCTCTCTATTATTGATCCAGTAGGTCAGGGAGATCAGGGAAAGCACAATATCAAAGACAGTGACATCTGAAGCTGCAAGTTTCAAGACTGCAAAAAAAATTTTCAAGTTGGTGAGGAAAAGGAGGGAAGGTTTTATAGTTAATAGCTGTATTAACTATTAGCTGTATTATAGCTCCTCCATGAATGATAGCAGACTGGCCTGGCAAAACAACTCCTTCCTCTGGAGGGAAGAAGCTGGACAACTGCAGCTGTGACTTGTGTACACCCAGAACCAGAGCTGGAGACAAACTCAAGACCCTGGTTCGCAGGCACCCCTTGAAGCCTTTCACAGATGCTCAGGCTCAAGTGGAACCACCATCTTAAGCAAAAGCCCAGGTTTCACCTTTTCCACAACTCTTTAAAAGGTGCCAAAAGACCTGGTGACGGTATTTTTGACACAGCTCCAACTCAAAGGAGATTCATGCAGGCATGCTAATGCAGCTGGGAAAAGTGGATATGCACTTGGTTGGGGGGGTTAAACACAGCTAAATTCAACTAGTGCCAAGAACAGTTGAACTGCAATTTTAAATACTCAGGGTTTATCTTGTTTAATAACCAGGAGGTAAGTAAAGAAATCATGCAGACCAGAGCCTGGCCCAGACCATGTCTAATTTGCACCAAGTTCTCCCCTCGACCAAGTCAGTCTGAAACAAACACTTAAGCTACTCTGCATAGCTGGAGGAGTAAATATGTGTTATCTTTTTGTCCTGGTTTAAAGGAAAGGGGAGAAAGGGGCAAAAAAAGAGAAAAGGAATTTAAAAGAAAATTGAGACCTGTCTTTTTTATAAGTGGTAAAAAAGAGACATGTCAGCTCAGAAGGTGGCTGCAGAGTTGGCAGCACTAGACAGGATCTCCAGAACAAAAAAAAAATCCAGGAAATCCGCAGTGTCACTTCTCCCCACAATTGATTTAAAATGAGCTTGTTCCTAGCACTTGGTACATAAGGAAGAAGCAGCTTCCTGGCTATGATGGGGGAAACACAGTTATTAATAGCATCACAATGAGCAAGTATCAGAAGTTATGTTGCAGCCCTGGAAGAACTTGGCTGGTTCATGAAAATATGTGTTGCCATGGCAGTAATTGCTATACATGGTAACAGTGAACAGTGGGGTGAGAACAATACACTTTTTGATTTGGTGCCCAAAACAAGTTCCTTTTGTTTTCTCCCACGAA
Source organism: Rhipidura dahli (assembly GCA_013399225.1). Classification (NCBI taxonomy): domain Eukaryota; kingdom Metazoa; phylum Chordata; class Aves; order Passeriformes; family Rhipiduridae; genus Rhipidura; species Rhipidura dahli. The sequence continues at coordinate 80,276 of VXAC01000602.1, read as the reverse complement.
AACCCCACACATTTATTAGCTGGTGTTCAGTCCAAAACTGAGCTTTTTACTTTCAGCAGTTGCAAGGAAGATGGCAAAAAAGAGACAAATCCAGGAAGACATCAAAGCACCACTCTCCGTCCTTCTGCAGTGGCATGGCTGATGGATTGGGGCAGAAACCTGGATCATATTCAACTTTGCTTTTTATTTGATATCCACCTAGACAGTCTTCATCTGTCAAATACTATGTACCCAGTGCATAGTATTTGCCCTGATAAAAAAATAAGAGCAAAAAACTGTAGAGGCACTTAAAGCAAGACCTCTTCCAAGATGGGGTGACCTGACATTCAATATCCAACCTGGCAACAGACCACAACAATGTCTTAACTATACTGTCCTTTGCTTCCCTCTTTGCTGTTCCCAGCCTCCTCTTCCCTTCCTGCAGCACTGCTGAGCACCAAGCACAGGGTGCTGACACTTTCCAGAACCACCTGTTACCCTCAATTCATTCCTGAATTTCAGTGCTCAAGATTTCTTCCATAATTTGCTCTTCCCCAGCCGCCACTTTGATCCCCTTTTCTAGATCAGGTACAAACACTGTGAGCAGCAGAGATCCCAGCCTGGCTCCCTGAGGACTTCCCTCCTCTGAAAAGTCTGACCATCTACTCCTCATTTTTGCAGCTTAACTTTAATCATTTATTCACCCACGCATCCCATGATGGACTTTTCCTTGATACCCTGTGCTGAAACCTTTCAGTGAGGTCCAGTAGACCACTCCACTTGATCATCCCTGCCATGTACTTAGAAACACCTTCCAAATACCAGCAGCTCAGTTTTGTTCTACAAAAGCCATATTGGCTCTTCCCCAACATGTCACACCTATTTATATTCCCACTTAATGCTGGTTTCTGGAAAATTCAAAGAGCATAAGACATGCACCTTTGGTAAAACCAAGTGCCCCCTCCATTCTGCCTACAGGTGAGACACTCAAGGAGGCTTGTTAAGCAAAACACATAAGCCTGGTCATACCCTTTCTCCATCTAATCCCTCATTCCTCAAGAATCCACACATATTACAAATGTTTAAGGCACATGACTGGCTGTTCTTCCTAGTAACTATTTCAGACTGGCTGTCCCTAAGTTTACCCAAATGCTTTTTCAACCTGATGATGCCTTTTGTATCCACAACCCCCAAGAATACTGAAATCAGAAGATCATCACAGATTGTGTAAAATAAATTACCTTCCTCCTATTCGCTATAAACCAATCTCCTTCAGGTTTCACTAAGTGCCCATAGTTCTAGGGCCACACAATACTTGGTAGAAAAAAACCTGCTTATTCATAGAAAGGGGTAACACTGCCCCCATCTTTTAAAAGGGTAGAAAGGAGGACCCTGGGAACCAGCCTGTCAGCCTCACCCCTGTGCCTGGGAAGGCCATGGAACAGATGCTCCTGGAAGCTCTGCTAAGGACATGGAGGGTGATTCAGGACAGCCAGCATGGCTTCATCAAGGGCAAGTCCTCTCTGACCAATCCAGTGGCCTTGTACAATGGCGCAGCTCCATAGACAAGGGGGGGACACAGATGTCCTTCATGTGGACTTCTGTAAAGCCTTTGACACAGACCCCCACAACATCCTTCTCTCTAAATCAGAGAGATGGATTGGATGAGTGGACTGTTAGATGGTGTATTGCTTTGGCACAGCCTGGTGTTGGTAGCAGGGGTGCCACAAAGATGGCTCCTGTGAGGAAGCTGCTGGAAGCTTCCACCATGTCCAGCAGAGCCAATCCCTGATGGCTCTGAAGATGGACATGTTGCTGGCCAAAACTGGGCCAATGAGAGAGGCTGGTAGCCTCTGTGATGACGTATTTAAGAAGAAAATCAAAACAAAGTCACGGGATTTTGGATTCTAGTCAGAGAAGAGGAGGAAGTGAGAACATATGAGGGAAACAACATGGAGACACCAAGGTCAGTGAAGAAGGAGGGGCGAGGAGGTGCTCAAGGCACAGGAGCTGAGATTCCTCTGCAGGCCATGGTGAACACCATGGTGAAGCAGCTGTGCCCCTGCAGCCTCTGGGGGTCCATGGGGGTGCAGAGATCCACCCGCAGCCCCTGGGGGAGGTGCCCACGCCAGAGCGGGTGGATGCCTGGAGGAGGCTGTGATCCAGTGGGAGTCCTGGTGGAGAGAAAGGGCCCTGCTTCCAGGCTGGAGCAGCCTGTCCTTGCAGGACTGCACCCCGTGGAGAGACCCACAGCACAGCAGTTTTGGGAGGACTGTGTGCCCATGGGAGGGACTCACACTGCAGCAGTTTTGGCAGGACTGCTGCTCGTGAGAGTGGACCCACGCTGGAGAAGTTCATGGAGAACTTTGTCCCATGGGAGGGACCCCACAGGCTCACAGGGGAAGGACTCCTCTCCCGGAGCAATGGAAGGAAATCTCAGTGATGAACTGACCAAACCCCACTCCCTGTCTCCCTGCACTATCAGTGGGAAGGAGGGAGGGGCTGGGGGGTGGAAGGTGTGCTAAGGGCTTATTTTACCTCTCATTATCCTCCTCTGACTCTGTTACTACTAAATCTACTTCACAACTTAAGTTGAACTTGTTTCACCCTTGAAGTGCTTTATTCTCCCGGTCCTTATCTCGCTCATGAAGTATTCGTTAATTTTTTTTCCCTTTTCCCTCCTCTGCCCAGCTGTGGCAGGAGAGGGTGAGCGAGCAGCTCTTGTGGGTGCCTGGTGTTGGGCCAGTGTCAAACCACGATAGCTGGATATGAAAGTGGTTGGACAGTCACACCCAGAGGGTAGTGCTTGACAGCTCAGAGTCCCAACGGACTTCAGTGACAAGTGGGATCCCTCTGGGGTCCATATTGGGACCAGTGTTATTTAATATCTTCATTAACACGTGAAGGGAACAAGTGTACCCTCAGCAGGTTTGCAGATGACACACCTGAAGGACAAGGCCATCCAGAGGGACCTAGACAAGCTTGAGAAGAGGCCCATGGGAATCTCATGAGGTTTAACAAGGCCAGATGCTGGTGCTGATGCTGCACCTGGGTTGGGTATCAGTCCCTGTATTGATCCAGACTGGGGCAGGAACAGATGGAGAGCAGCCCTGGTGAGAAGGATTTTGGAGGTGCTGGTGGATGAGAGGCTGCACCCAGAAACCAACCATGTCCTGGGCTGCATCAAAAGAAGTGCTGCAGTGGGCAGCAGGTCAAGGGAGGGGATTCTGCCCCTCTGCTCCCCCAGGTGAGGCCCCACCTGCAGTGCTGCATCCAGCTCTGGAGTCCTCAGTGCCAGACACACACGGACCTGTTGGAGCCAGTCCAGAGGAGGCCACCAAGTTGATCAGAGGGATGGAGCATCTCTCTTAGGAGAAAAGGCTGAGAGAATTTAGTTTGTTCAGCCTGGAAAAGAGGAGGCTTAGAGACGACATAACTGCAGCCTTCCAATTCCTAGAGGGGGCTTACAAGAAAAATGGAGAGGGACTTTTTACAAGAGCATGTAGTGACATGACAAAGAGGAATCGATTCAAACTGAGAGTAGGTTTAGATTAGATACTAGGAGGTAATTCTTTGCTCTGAGGGTGGTGAGGCACTGGAATGGGTTTGCCCAGAGTAGTTGTGGCTGCCCCTTCCTTGGAAGGGTTTAAGGCCAAGAACTCCGGCACTCTGAGCAACCTGGCCTAGTGAAAGGTCTCCCTGCCCATAGCAGGGGGTCAGAAGTAGGTGATCTTTAAGATCTCTTCCAACCCAAACCATTCTATGATGCTATTACCTTCATGACTTTGCATACCTTGATTATATGCTATGCAAGACTTTTCTAAACCAAAGAGTCACAAATTTTATGCTCTCTCCTCATAAGGCAGCTGCTCTGTCCCTGAGAAGTTTTAATCATCTTCACTGAAGTCTAACACTAGTGTCCTTCTCACACTGCAGAAATCAGAACAGCATGCAGCCTCCAAGACATGAACCAAGTGTTAGAGAGGGTCAAAATGATGGTCTCTGCTTTGTTATTAACTCCCTTGATGATGGTGACCAAAACTGATTGGTTTCTTTGGCTAACATCACAGACAGAACTGATGACTTCAGAGAACTATCAATGACTCCAAGCTCCTTCTCAGGCTATAACCACTAGTTCCAGACTGAGTATCGAATAGGCCCAGTACAGGTAATTTTTTCCTGTTCACCACATTTTCCCACACTGAAGGTTCTCTGTCACATATTGGTCCACTTGCTTGGTTCTGTGAGGTCCTTACAGATTTCCTCAGCTTCAGTGAGCTATTCAACCCACTCTGCAAACCTGGGAATGTCACTGCACCCCTCTGTACCTGAGGTTACCCATAAGATCCAAAACACTCCCAGCACCAGTTTCTTGGGCCTTGCTGCTGCCTCTTCCCAAGGCTGAAAAATGACCAGCAAGCCCTACACTTTACAGCTCAGGCTTTCACCAGCTCTCAGTCCATAATAAGACCCTTCCTCCATGCCCATGGTGACTCTCTTAAAAGCCTTTGGCAGAGAAACTTGCCAAAGGCTGTCTGAAAACAGATTCATGAAGCCTAGTGGTCCCGCTCCCAGCATGCTCATCCCAGCAGGTCCATAGGGCAGAAGTAGGGCTTGCCCTTCCAACAGCCCTGTTAACACTGCTCCAAGCAGCTGTGCTTGGCCATATGTTCAGCAAACTTGTTCTTTGTTGCAGAGACCTAGGCACAGGGGTCAGACCCAACAGTCCATGGAACCCTGAATACTCTCCACAGCCCTTCCCTAGCAGCACACCCAAATACTGAGCCACTTCCCCAATTTCCTCAAGACTCTCCACTTTTAAAAATGCCATTGCATCTGCCACCACCAATTTATGTGATACCTAGGGCACTTTAACAGCAGTATACACATGAAAGTATCTCAGCAATTTCAGATTTAAGATCCTCTGGCACTCTTGAGTAAACACTATCTGTTTCTTAGTTTCTTATCAGTTCCTCTATTTGCTCCAAAGCTATTTCTACTTGTCAATGCAAGACAACTTCTCAGACAGCTCTTCTGTAGCAAGCTTGTAGCTTGCAGAGCTCCTCCACAGGAGTCGAGATGGCCAAAAATGGTTTAGATTTTTTTGTGATAGCATTATCTTCTGTGACTCTCACACTTTGATCTCTTCTCCTGCCAGTTTCCAAAAGGCTTCAGATGCATTTGAAAGTTAATCACATTTGGCAAATTCACTCTTGTAAAGTCTAAATCTGGTCCACCTTATTTTAATTTTACATGTAATCTGCTGAAATAGATAGGTTTTTTGGTCTTACTTGGATATAGCTTCCCCGTTTTGGTAAACCTCTTTCTCATTCCACCATCCTTCTTTCTCCTGCACATTTTCCTTTTTTTGTGTGTGTTTCTTTAAAAGGCCAAACAAAAAAGTCTGACCTGTTCTTGGTGGAGGTATCCATTCCTTCTGAGCTGGTAATGTCATCACTAAAGAATTTTCATGCCACCTCTGTTCCTATCAGCTCCTCTTTAGCCAAGGAACGATCTCAGGGCTCTTATAAGACAGCCCCTTTTTAGCAGACTTGGGAGTAAACACCAGCTCTGTGGCCAGGTAGGCAGGTCTCATTAATTATATTTTTATGCTGCCAGTCATAAGATCCCACTATAACCCCAGGCTTAGCATTATCATAACTATTCAGCACTATGTACTGAGTTTTCACATATAACTGCATATTCACAGTTTCTAGATGCCCAAAACTAGATGTTTTTCCAGCTGGAAACATGTTACACAACCAAAGCACCTCCTGAGGCACCCACCAGGTGAGAGACAGAGGGGTCAAGGCTCCTCCTTCCTGGGAGGAATACAGGATGATATCAAAGGGCAGCCAAGATTCCAGGAGAGCAGCGACCTGCAACAGCATTTGCCTTCCCAGGAGCTGCCACAGCTTGGACCTTCTTCCTTGTTAATCTTCAGCACTACTGAGCGCGGAGCTGTAGCCAAAGTTGAGGCCAGCAGGACCTTGGCAGGAGTCATGCAAGAGACAAGAGGCTGGGCCCAATAGCTAATAAACTGCAAAACAGGTTTAGTCAGCAACAGGTTTTAATCTAAAGAATAAAAACATCATAGATCAATTCTTGCCTGAAGCACAGTAAAAATGAGGATTGCATCTCCCAGCTGTTCATTCCTTTTCTCATCTTCTCTCACAGCTTAGCAGGTGTGAAGTTGAAAAATGAAGCCTGATACTGTCCTGCATCTTGAGCAGCACAGAGAGCTCTGCTACAACAGAGCTGCACCCAAAAAGGGGCTGGCTGAATGCTCCCATCAGCAGCACGCAGTTTTCACAGTCAGCCACACTGATATTCCTTTGTGTCCATGGACCCACTACCACCTGTCCTAATGACAGGCTGCACTTCGCAGAGGACCAACAGAGCAGTCCAAGCTCTAGCACAGACACATATCACCATTAAAGCTCTTAATGCAACAGATAACATTTGCCTTTCCCAGGCAAACAGCCGCACCATTCAGGAGGGCTTACAGCTATAGACCTATAGGCAAAGCAGTACAAGGTCCTACCAACAAGAAACAGACCCGAAACAGTAATTTCTGGGGAACACTTTTAATTCATGTAAAGTCCCTCAAATCTCTGCAGTCCATGAAACCTCTAGGTTTACACCAGGTCCAGCTGGAATTCAAAGGACAAGAAAGCTGCACTGCTGGCAGCTCTATGACAAATTTGTCTGTTCTCTGATCACCCATATGCTCTTGCTTGAAAAAATGGCTACTGTTGTGAACAGCAGAGGCTTGAGCAATGCCATAGGAATTAACTGCATGCCCTCCTCTGCTTGTGCCAAGGGCCCACCATGTGCCGCTCCTGGGGGCCCAACTCCACGTTGGAGTTGGTGCCACGCGCCTTGGCAAGGCCAGGGTAACAGAGCTGTCTAGGCCAGCTGCAGTGGCTATCTTATTTCACATCCAGAGTACAAGATGTACGTTGTATCAGGAGACACTCTAAAATAGGAAACTGTGCTCCTCTTCAAAGAGACTCTACCACAGGTCAAAATCAACACCTTTTGAGCTCAGCTCACTACCCGAGCCATCCAGGCCAGGCAGGGATGGGCACAACAACTACTGGAACACGTTCATTTTTATGTTTCAAGCTGAAGTCCGGGTTGTTTCACTCAACCATTTGGTGATCACCATGCTGTTCACTCTTTCCCATCTGAACTCTTTGCTTCCTGCTCCAGGGAGAGCGAGGTGGACAAAGCAGACCAAGGTGGAACTTCCCTGTAGCCAGCACAACTTCACTGAACAACGGGTTAGCAAGAAGCTTCTGCCCTACACACACAGACAGCTCCCACAGCTCAAAAGCAGCTTTGTTTTTCTAAACCGAGAAAACAGTGAGTGATTTCATCCCTCCAAGACCAAATAAAGTTTAAGCACACAAATGCTCAGCTGTTAGAGCACTGGATGGCTGATGGGGAGCTGCCATTGGATATTGAGAGGCCACCTTCCTGGAGAAGAGTTATGCAGAGCCAGAGAGGCTGAAATCACTGACATAGCCCTCACTGCCAGACTCATACAGCCTTTCCTGTTTCAAGAACAAGATCAGCCCAAAGAAGTGTCCCCACTAAAGGAAGCTCTGCCCACAGTATCTCTCCGCCAGCCTCTCTCTTATAGCGGCATTTGGAATTCAAGGCCGAAGTCACTTCAACAGCATTGCATTCAAAGCTGGCTCAATAGACCATGGGAGAGGAAACAGGATGATACCATCATGGCACACCAAAATCAGAGTGGATGATTCAGTGATGTACTGCAAATTCAATAATTGTCCATGACCTCCTCCCACTCTTTCCCCATCCCCAGTACTCATCACATGAGGACAGTAGAGCTCCTCAAATCCCTCACAGAGATAATTCAGCCTGCTAACTAAAAGCAGATGGTTTTCTCTTGCTTAGTGAACTCAACCACTCTGGTAACAGGACTCAGAGCCAGAAAAAAAAAAAAAAAGGTGGCAGTGCCCAGCTTCACCTCCAGATCACTGTCTTTCTTATTTTTTATGCTTATTGCCATCCGAAAACAGACCTTTACTTTGGAAGTCTCCAGAACCTTAAACCTGTGTTTTAGACTAATTTCAAATTACAGCTTTGGTGAATTTAGGCTGGGCTGTCATACCACCACCAGGCATTTCCTCAGCAGCTTCTAAACCCTCTGTACAGAAAGGAGCATATTTGCTTTTCGCTCTTTTCTTCAGTGAATTTAAAACTAATTTAATGAAAATTAGAGTGGCTTATTTCAGGGGCAAGCTCTCTAAGGTGTTTCCAAGCCAAAACTGCAACTCTTCGGCCATTTGTACTCTTAACTCAGGACTGCAGACAAAATCCCAAGGGCAACACCAACTCAAGCACAAAGTTGCTCTCTAAGCCCCAATGCTACTTGCTTCCCACTCATTTTACTGGGCTGATTAAATACAACTCAGCCACATCCCAGCCGGACTATTCACTGTATTACAAGGGTATAAATGGCTAAGATAACATACCTCCACATTACAATGTGCTAAGCATCTGCCCTCAGGCCTGCATTAAACGTTCCTCATGCCAGCTGCACTCCAGGCTCTGCACCTCAGCTCACAGCCATTTCACCATCTCTCTTTGCTTCACTTCATGTTGACTGGTGACGATCAAGAATTCATAAAACAGTTGGAGCTTCTCTCACCCTAGCTTAGAGCAATGCTTGCAAGATCTAATCAAAAAAAAAATCCCAAACCTAACTATTTGATCTAGGGAGCCAAGAAGAAATAATGTGGTTGATACACAGCTGGATAGCTGTAGCTATCAAAGGACTATCAAAGAACTACAACATATACAAAGAGGAAATGGATGCAGGACCAGAAGAGGACCAAATACGACATTTACTGTTTTACAACAAAGTGACCATGTTGAAACTAACAGCTGAACCTTGGGTTACTATTTGAACACCTATAAGGAAGACTCAGTGCCTGGATTACAGTGTGACCACCTGCAGTTTACTCCATGTCTGGAAACAGCCCTGCACTTGATATTTCCCACATGGCACCAACAGCATACAGGGGACAAGCCCGCAGCAGATAAGAGTGTGTGGCAGAGTACAACTGCACCAGCAGATTGGCAGGGGGGGTGAGAAGCAGGTGCTGGAGCAGTTGAGCTGGTCAAGGACCAGTGGGCAGGTTGGGGTTCCAACAGTATTAGTCAGCCACTCCAGCCAGTGCAGAGGAACCTTTCCAGGCAAGACTACACAGCACAGCTCACCCACTGCATTCTGTGGGCCTGTATTTAATTATTCAGATATAAAGTCTCCTATAACTTTTTCTCTGACTTTCCTTTGTGACTGAAAATATTTTACACCAATTCATCCTTCTAACCTGAGCCCTGGCTGCTTGTACACAACACACTGCACTGCCTCAGAGTCAGAAAAACCCAAGACAGCTGAACTCCGTGTGGTTAAAGGGGATTTGCTGAGCTCGGTCTCAGCTCATCAGGCAGCATTGTGCAGGGATTTTCTTGGTACCTCTAGTGATGGAGACAGTAAGCCTCTTTGTTTATTTTTTCCCAGATGAATGACACAAGCAAAAGCAAACAGAAAAAACAGACCTACAGAACAAAGAGGCTATCCCTGCTACAGAGTACCTGGCCCTAGGCCACAAGTTCACGATGTCCATGATGACACAAAATCCCACTACACTGAGTCTGTGCTGCCTCTGTAACAGGTTTCCAGGCAAAAAGCAGCAACCTTGTTTGCCCCGTGGAAACAGACCCATCTGTCAAAGCAAAGTGCTTTATGGCAGTGTCCCTCTGCTGAAAAGTTACACACACAAGTGAACCCAGCACAGGTTTGTGTGATGGACCCTTCCTGCTTGGCTTGTTTGGTTTTGGTAGATCATAAACCCTGCAGCTAAGAAAAAGGTTGGCTTACAGATGCCCAAGACTGCTCTGCATCAAGTTGAGACAGGAACACACAGCAAATCTGGGGAGCACAGGGTGCTCCCTGTTCATTTCATCCCATGTCGGCGCATTAGCCACTGAGGAAAACAAAGAGCAGCAAGAGCTTGGCTCAGGGAGCTGAGCACAAGAAGGGTAGGAAAATACATCCTGCTTGTAGAAACAGATTTCTATTTGCCTCTGGTGGTTGATAAAGATGTCAGCGAACAATTTTAAGATCTCTTTATTTCAGAAGTTCCAGCGTTCTGCAGCATGGAGCCCTTGCTGGAATTTCATACAAGCCCTAAAGTACAAAGAGACAAAAGAGCCTGAAAAAAAAATAAACTCAACATCTCCGGCACTTTCATCTTTCAGTGTGTTTTTTTCAGAAAAAATTTTCTAAAGCTGATATTGTCCAACTCAAGCCCCTTATTTTTGCCTGAAGCATGTAACAGGGGAAGGCCATGTCTCCTTGAGCTGCTACACAAGCCATGCCAACACTCCCCTGGGATTCACAGGGTCCTTTCCCTCTCCCATGCTTCACTGCAAGCAAACCCTGCACTTGGTATTTCCCACATGGCACCAACAGCATACAGGGGACAAGCCCAGAGCAGATAAGACTGCATGGCAGAGTACAACTGCACCAGCAGATTGGCAGGGGGGGTGAGAAGCAGGTGCTGGAGCAGTTGAGCTGGCCAGGACCATGTCTGAGTTCAGATACACAGAGCCTATCAGCAGCTCCAGGACAGACTGATGAAGTGTCAAAGTTTTCACTCATTACTAAATTAAAGTTTCTAAAAAACATGGAAACTGGTATTCATGCAAACACTCCAGCATCCTCATTTTAAGTTTTCCAAATATCTCTTGGCTGTGTGCAGTGCATAACCAGAAAATGGCAGCTGACAACACACAAATAAAAAAGCTTGGGACAGTAGGTGGAAGACAGTTGACACCAGCTATACTGGAATTTACTGGGCTACACTCAACTGGAAATATAACACACATAATCCTTATAACAATCTCAAACTCTTGGAACAATAACTAGGATGAGAGAATATATACCAAATAACAGTATTTCCATTATCCCATGAGACAAAGACCAAGTGCAAAAGAATCTTCTCTTGACTTACAGTGTCTCTTCCAGATGTATGAGCCAGATGGACCTCATGGCTACTGCTTTAGTTAATACTCTCCCGCCACTCCAGTAACTGACTGCTTTAAGAAACTGTCCAAAGCAGAAGATTACTCTTCCTCATGAAAAGCATAAAACCCATCAAACAGACAGCTCGCTTCAATGTATACTCAGAACTGAGCTACTAAAAAGCACAAGAAATTGTTTGCTCATTAAAGCTGTCTTTCCTACAAGGGAACAGCCTTCCTTGGCGAAGGCTAACATCAAATATGTAACCAATGACAGCAGAACTCAGAAACCTTCTATGAATCCAGCTAAAACCAAACCCCAGTGCCTGATCCAGAATTTATTTTTATTACAAATAAGAGGCACTAACTATTTGAATCTGCCTGGGGCACTTTTTATAGAAACACAAGTGTAACATGTCACAACAAGGCACAAATAATTGCACTCCACCTGGGAAGGACTGATGGAGCCTAAATAGAACTTTTCAAATCCTGACCTATTTGCTGAAAGCTTGCAAGCATCTCCTCCTAATTGCATCATCCACTGAGAAAGCCATTTGGGGAGTACAACAGGAATGGAAACACTGGAAAAGGAGACTACAGGTAGGAGGAAACACTCCTTCTTTCATTTGAACTTCTGATTAGTTTCCATCAGAAGACTCTGATGTCTCTGAAGGCGTTTCCCAAAGATCAGGCTTTATCTGCATAGTCAAATACTGGAAGGCTTGACTGCCCCTCAGGAGCTAGCTCTGGGCCATGCTGGGCCTGCTGATGGAAGCAGCTTAAAAAGCAGCTTATTGGCAGTGATGGTAGACAGGACTAGAATTACCTTGTCCTCCACAGCCTCTCTTCCATTTCTGCCAGAAGAGCTACTGGAGGAAAACAAACTCCTGGCTTCACTCAAAGCCAGTCATCCCTAACCCATTTCAACCCAAGGAAACTGCCCTGGTAAGCTCACCAGCATGTTTAGAGGAGATGACAGGAGCGTATGGCAGAGGTCAGGCTCGCTGATAACCTCTCCCACCTGCATTTATTTCCACTGATTTTAGAGAGCTAACAGAGACCTTTGTATCCCAGTTCATTTACTGCCAAGTGAACTACCACAATGCCCATCCAGGAAAAGGCTCATCCAGCAGACCAGAGTAGGATAACCTGCTGGGGGAGCATGGGCTTGTCCTGCAGTCACAGCTAGCTACAGAGAGGTTGTTTACTCAAGGCCCTATTTAAGCCAACTAAGAAGAGGATAAGCCAGAACAGGATACACGGACTCAGTTCAGAAGATGTGGAGGGCTCTGCACTGCACAACAGTGAGAGGCTTGGATGCCCTGCCAAAACCAGAAAGCCCCTCTGCTACAAAGCCATGCCTGCGTTCAAACACACAGAGCTCATCAGCAGCTCCAGGACAGACTGATGAAGTGTCAAAGTTTTCACTCATTACTAAATTAAAGTTTCTAAAAAACATGGAAACTGGTATTCTTGCAAACACAAATTAAAGCCTGAATTAATCTGAATTAACTAAAACCAACAAGCTATACTAAAATAACTCAAGACTCAATAACAAAATTAAGTGTCCTCATTGTAATCACAAAAAAAGTGATGAATCCCTTACATTTTGTATTAATCAAGTTAAAACAGCCAGCCAGAACAGCAGGTTTCCTGCTGAACACTCAGTACCATTCCCAATCCTTCCACTCAGCTAACACGACTTCAGCAACCTCAGTATTTCTGGGTAGGCTGGAAGATCTCCCTCTGCACCCATCCAGAGGCTGTTTAATTCAAACAGCCAAAAACCATGCTGCTAAAACAGCAGCTCCAAACTGAAAAGCTTTCTTGTCCGTAAATAAAATGGCAAGCAAGTAGTATTGCTACTAAAGCATTTACCTGCCAGGAAATACAGATATGACACATATGACTTCAAAAAAAGGGTTAATTAATATGAATATTTATTAAACGTCACTGCCAGTGGAAAAAAACAACCCAGTCTCATGGGCCAAAATGTCAGAGTCCTACCACTATTTATACTTTGCTACCTTTAATTACAGAAGTAATTTTATTAAGGCTGATTCTGTGTATCTTACAGTTCTTCCCACAGTCCCTCAACAATGCTAATAATTCTTCCTCCATGGCTCTAAGGGGAAAAAAAACCCCATGTTTCCTGGTTTACAAAACTTTACCTGGTTGCCAGAAGGCAGTCACCCCAGTCCTCTGAAGGCAGTCCCAAAAGAATGGAAAAATGGTTTTAAAAAATGCCTCAAAGCTCAGACACCAATACAATGAAATCCACAGATTTTCTTATCCCAAAGGCAGCTCACTACAGAAATCCCAGGCTCTCCTTTCATCTTTGCACCACAGCCCATTACATTTTTCTAGAAATCAAATAAATAAGTTGAATGGAAGGCATTTGCCTTTTGTGTCCCTAAAGCAGGGCAGTGCTCGGTGAGCCCTGTACTGCATGGCGTATTACATGTGCATGTCTCTCACAAGGATTTCTGCTGCAAATCCAGTCAGGGTCAGGCTGAAAGCAGACTTTTGTATCACAAGGATGACCATAAAATTCTGTTACAAAATGCACCAGACCCGTGGACTGAGATCTCACTGTAGCTTATGTTCTCCCAGCTAAGACCAAGACATTTGTTTCAGCTAGGCAGACCTGTTGTGAATACAGAAGGCATGTGAACTACCTGACTAAAATCCTGGCTTCTAAATCTGCATTCCTATAATCCGCTGTGATCGAAGCATCACTCCAGATAGCTTCCATCCAACTGATAGGAAGAGTTGTCTCATCAACCCAGCAAAAACCAGACTCAAAAACACTAAAGAGACAGTCAGTGGGGGATACACAGGAAAAACACAGTGAAATCCAGCACAAGAAGCTCTGTACTCCTCTGCACCAGCTAGTGGAATGATAGCCTCAAATCGACAAGATTTTGTCAGGTTTTACAGTTTACCCAAAATGAGGAACCTACAACCTCCATCTCTGAGCACCCTTGGCTATTACAAGCAGGGAGGCAGAAGCAACTGCTGTGAGTTGCTGCTGATAGAAAAATGAGAGAATGCTGCTGTGCTCATCATTTTGCTCTGGCTGAATTCTGGTATTCTAGGGCTACCTTCAATGGGATTTGCTATCCTTTCCCAAGACGCCCCTTCCAGATTAACTCAAACCATGGTCTGCTGCAGAAGACACAGTAGGAAAAAGAACTAAAAAAACTTTAAACACAAGAGAAATAAAAAATTATTCCTAACACCTTGCACTGTCAATGAGGCATGGAGGAAAACAGCAGCACAGCTCTCCCCCAGACAACGAGAACGTGAGAAGCCAGCTGAAATCTGGTACCCCTGGGGAGAGTTGCACTGCCGGAATGTTAAATCGGCCAGGTTTTTAATTTAGGATGAAAAAAAAAACCACTGGCAAACCAGTGCAACAGCCACTGGCATCGGCAACGGGTAGGAGACGGTGCCTCTGCCAGGCTCTGCACTTTTCTCCTGGCAGAACCAAACTTAATTCAAACCACTTCTGGCCGGCGATCCCAGGCACGGAGAGACAAGAAGGAATTCTCCTTCAATGGGGTTATTCATTGGAGCCGTAAAATCCGCCTGCGTTTGTCGGAAGCCGGATGCAGCCTGGGAAACTGGCCTGGCTACCTGGCCCTCCATTTTCACTGCCAACAGGTGATCCTTGCTCCCTACCCACTTCCAGGAGAGGACAGAACCCACTCCTGGTCACAGTGCAACAGCCACGCCCGATAGTATTTTCACTGTCATTTTGTAAAAGCGTTTACTTTTTAAGCGAGAGAGGACAAGCTACGGGGGCACCCAGCCCAGTGCCGGCGAGCCCGGGCTGGAACGGGCACAAAACCATAGTGTGTTCCCGACGAGCCGCCCGTCTTCGGAGATGCGAGGGCACCCGACGGAGTCTGGCCGCAGCCTCCGGGGACGCGCCGGGGCCAGGCAGGAGGGAGGACTCCGAGTAAGGGCCAGACCGGCTACGCTCAGCCGAGCTCACGGCCGCCCGCCCCGCTTGGAGGCCGCAAACAGCACAGTCCCGGCCCCAGGCGGCGGCCCCAGCGAGAGCTGGAACGGTGCGAAAGGGAGTTTCCCCCTCCCTCCCCAGACAGTCCGGTGCAGCGGGAGGCGGACTGGGACCACCGCCCCGCACGAGTCTAGGGGCTCGGCTCGGCTCGGCACGGCCCAGCTGCCTTTCACCGCCGCCTCAACTTGCCCGGCTCTGAGCCGCCCCGTCCACCCGAGCAAGGGGTGGCTCCCGGCCCCGGCCCACTGCCTCGAGGAGCGGCAATGCTCTTTCTCCCCTCTCCCGCCGCTCAACAGGTGCGCGACAACCATACTCACCTCTCCGCCATGGCTGCTCTGCCCGCGAGCGGGGCAGGATGTGAAACCCGATCCCGGCCCCGCCCAGGGGCGGTGCGGCCCGGCCCGGGACCCCCGGCTGCTCCCCGAGTCCCTCTGCCGGGGGCTGCTGTGCCGGGACGGGGCGGGGCGGAGAAGGGAGAGACGGGGCGGGTCAGGGCGGAGGAGGATGGTTAGGGCTGGGCGAAGCCAGCGGGAGTGGCGGAGCTGCGGGTTGAGGGCAGCCCCTGCCGGCGGCCGCTGCCGCCCCAGAATCCGACCGAGTCCGCCGAGCCCTGGCGTCGCGGAGCCCCGGCATGGCCCAAGATGTGGAAACAAGGAGAGTGGAAGTGGAGCCTGGACATCAGTTTTTGGAGCCGCTGAAGGCTTATTTGAGCTACAGGTCAATGGCAATAGTCAGCGGTCGTGACCGGTTTTGTGAGGAAAACCGTAATCAGGCAGGTCACATCCTGCCCTCGCCTTGGGGACCCTTTGGGAGCGCTATTGTTGCGGGCCCCAGGTGCGGCCTGTGCTCGCTGCTGGATCACAGCTGCCCCGGCGAACCATGTTCCTCCGACGCTGACTCCCGCTGCTCGGGGCACGCAGGGCTTTACTAGTTCTGCTCTGCCCTCTGGTACTCCCAGACCGGAGTCCTCCAAGACCGTGGATGGAAAGCAGCACAGGGGACTTGACCCAGCCTGGAGCACTGGGAGAGGAAAGTTCCTTTGCTAATGCTGTATGCTGAGTTGTCCCTGCTTTCAGGTGGGAGAGTACAGATTTTTGGGTCAGCCTGAGCTGTAAGGCTGCCTTGCTCTGGGTTTGCCCAGATGTGTTCTCTTTTTTGCTCTAGCAATTTTGTCTGGGCAGGTTTTGTGGACTTTCTGCTTCTTCTCTATCTCGAGCACATAGTAGACTGGTCAAAGCGGTGCAGGAACATCAGGTGTGTCTCCAGGTTGTGCACAGATCCACCAGCGGCATACAAACAGCATAGGTTCAGAGACCTCAGGAGTAAGCAGAGCCCTGTTCCTTGGCCAGTATGAGCAGTCTGAATAAAGCTGTGCACTAAAGGTCAGCCCTGCTAGATCAGCTTCTGTCAGACACTGGTTTGGAGCATGTCATTTGGTATGGTGGCACGGAAGAGCTCCTGCTATCTTAGTAATCGCTGCTATGTGGCACTGCTCCCAAGGAATTTTGTATGGCATCCTGGTTTTCCAGAATAGGAACAATCCCATGTGGAGTCAAATCCTTGGGGTTGAGCTGCCTGGATTCCTCAGACCCAATAACTGGGGGCACGAGACTTGACAGATACTTGGTGGATTTTGCTGCTAACAGAGTGGTTTGTGACCCATGTCACACCAGGTAGCAAGTGTCTGCTACAGTAAGAAATTAGTCCATTTAGCTTATTAATGACCCCAGGCAAGTCAATGGTCAGGGTCCCACTCAAAACAGCACTGTGCTCACTTGCAAATTGCGTTTTGGCACTGTTGAGAACTTGAGGGTAACTTAATCTGAAGACATTCCCATGAAAGTCCCCACTGTATTTTTAAATAGCAAATAGAGAGACAGTGAGATCACGGCCACTGCTCTTGTGGGCTGGTCACACAGCTGCACTATGCCTTCAGGGCGGGGATGAGAGTGTGTCCCTGCAGCCAGAGACCGGTGGTGAGTGGGCCCCCCCAGGGGTTGTGAAGCTGCTGGAGATGCCTGAGGTGCTGTGGGAAAGCAGGCAGGAGAAGTTGAGTTCTGTGGGACTGCAAAGCTCAGGGACTGAGGCACAGGCTAGCAGGGAAGGGAAAGAGGAGTTAAACCAGGTCTGCAATGAAAACAAAAATTTGCTGGTGTAGCTCTACCATTATTAAATTGGCATCTCTCCTTGTGGAGGTGCAGATATTGCTTTCCTTTGCCAATACAGGCTACACCTGTCCTCAGGGAAACAGCGATACTGGGAAAATGCTTATCGCAGCCTGCTAGTCTCTGCTCAAGGGTTCCTATAGATACAGACTTAGTGTATAAGAACTTCAACAGCTTGATCATCAGTTCTGTGCTAGCAAGAGCCTTTGGACAGGCTGAAAATACATGCTGGGAACATGGGAGGTTTCAGAAACCCAGCTTCGGGGCCCCCTAAAATGAGTGACCTAACACAGTAAATGGGAAGTTGGCTGCAGGAGGGACCAGACAAGTATTCATTGTTTTTGCAACATTCTCATTTTACTTTGCATATATCAGGGTTTGATGATAACATGAAGGCTGTTTTCCACCTACACCTCTGTCAGCCTTGCTGAAGAACCTAAGCATGATCTCTTGACTGCTGCAGCTCAAACTCTTATTCTGCACACAGAGATCCCATCTCTCTTCAGGCCAAAACAGGCAAACTGGAGGCTCTCAAGGACACAAAGGACACGTTGACATGACATGTCAGGTCAGTCCAACTCACAAGCTGGCAGCTCTGTGCTGACCTGCTCAAAGTCACACAGCAGGAGGACATCAAAATGCAGAGCAAGGAAACCACCTTGAAGGCAGAACTTCCCCACTGGAGGAGGGTCACACACCTGCTGACATCAAGGACACTCTTAGGAGCAGAGATCCGCACTGCTGGAAGAGGAAAGCTGGGTGATATGAGGTTCAATTACCAGGCACAGCAGACAGCTCTGAGGCTGTGCCTTGCACACAGGTGCCAATGACACACTAGTGACTCACAGAGGTGGAGAGTAATCCCAGAGGGGAAAAATGAAGCAGCTAAAGGAAAAGCTTCTTTTGTGGGAACTTTTTCAGAGACTTTCACAGTTCAGACAGTCAGGGGCTGAGGAAAACTTCTGTTAGTGGTACCTGATGCGATAACATAAGGAGGTTCTCCTCCAGAGACACAGGTGGGTCACTCTGTGACACATACTTGGGATCAAGCCCACCAGTCACAAGGCCTGTTATCAATACACCAAAAGTGGCAGCAGGAGGTAAATGTGAAGTGACTTGAGAGCATGGAGAAGACATTGCCGTGTCTCCAAAAACAGAGGGCCCTGGCTCTTTTGCTAATAAAAGAAGAAACAGCCTTCATGATTTGTAAGGCTGTGAACACCAGACCACTGTAAGACGAGGTAAGAGATGTATGATCAGTGTTTCCAGGCCAAGTCATCTCATTGCTGCCTGTTCTTGGCTGAAGGATATTTCCTATAACTGTCACTGTGGGACTGAAAAATGAGCCAGCTCCCTGAGATCCTGCTCAAATTGTTCCTCCGATACTGCTCCCAAGTGGAAGTAACTGTATTTGGAGTTGTACACCCTTTCATAAAGCTGCTCATCTGGTGCTCATACTTGGACACACACTCCACGTCAAGAAATAGCAGGTGGACATCCTGGCATGAGAGGTCTTCCCCCTGTGGGGGTGTGGAAGAACCAGTGATGCTAAAGATATGGAAAGCTTAGTATTGCAGTGCTGCTCTCCTGCTCGTATGTGCCAGGCTGAGAGTTGTGGCAATGTCCAGGCTGTGAGCGCAGCCAGCACATTGCCCTTGAGGTTTGGGCCAGCAGGCACTGCCCTTGCTCTGCCTGTGTTAACAAACTGGGTTGCACAGCTTGGAACCAATCCAGTCCAGCACCAGACCCACAGTAACTGTCTCCATGTACAGAAAGGAGGGGAGTAACAGCTCCAGTCAGATATGACAACCCTTTGTTGAGAGACTGGTGATACTGGCACTAGATGCCTAAAATGCTTGGCAAGTTTTATGTGGCTGGGCTTACAGCCAGCACTGCCCCAGTGCAGCTACAGCCTTGGATCCCCCTTCCAGGGCACCAGCAATGGTGGGAGGATGAGTTGGGACATGCTTTGCTGGAGGTTCCTGTGCTACTCCTGAGCTCAGGTCCTCAGCCTTGACCTCACCTCAGCTATACTCCACTGAAGCTTGTGCCAGGCCTGCTCACTGGATGACCCTGGTTACTGACACCAAACTCTCTGCTCCTCTTGCATGGTGAGTATGGCACTGTTGTGCTGTCACCTTGTCTCCAGCTCACCTGTCATCCTCTCCTGCCTCCAGCACCCCAAGCACCCATGGCTGGAAGGGGGGGGGGCAGGAGCAGCTCTGTGTGCTCTTGTGATGAGAGCCAATAATACCAGAAAACATTCTATGAAAGCCCTGTGTTAAATAGGTCAAACTACTGCCCAGATACTCCTATGAGTGTTTACATGTGGGCTTACCATGGGGAGCTCTTTGCTGAAATAAAGTGCTGGGCTGATTGGGGGGCACAGTTCACTCAGATGGGTGATGGGATCTCTGGCCTTGGAGATTTTCAAGGTTTGGCTATGCAAAGCCATGGTTAACCTGATCTAGTATTGGTGATGGTCTCATTTCAAGCAAGAGTTTGGGCTTATGCCCAGCAAAGGTCCCTCCCAACCAACGTCTGTAACTCCATACCAGGGAGCTAGAGGTTTGAGCTGGGCAGACATATGTGGTGAATTCTCCAGTAATTCAGCACAGACATCTTGTATCCAGTGCCTCAAAGTCCTTACTGAATGGAACCAGGCTGACCTGGGTGCAGGCATTGCTGGCTGAAGTTTTTTGGATTGTGTGCTGTGACAGTTCTCTCTGCCAAATGGTCTTAGCAAGTATGAGGAAAAGAAAAAAACATCCCTGTTCTTCATTATTCCTGTCCATTTTGTGAAGCTGACTGATGGTATTGAATAGCTCAGGACAGTCTTCTGGAAAAAGATAGTTTGAGATATTTGACCATTTGTAAAAATACATGTTGTTAAGCACCAATCAGGAGGTTGTTGTGGGGTTTTTCTTATAGCAGGCATGATGTAAATTTATATAACTAGCTAGGTGTTCTGCAATGGGGCTTTTTAAAAATCATCCTGTCCTATATTTTTCTGCCTTACCATCTTTAGCTCCTTTGCAGAGTAAGCAGCAGTGCTATCATGTTACTGCTTGGCAATGGCAGCAGCTGGCTGTAACCCAACCGTGCAGCATGGGACAGTGAAACAGATGGAGCAGCAAATGCTCTTTGTTTCCCCTCCTGCTTTCTAAAACAGACTGCAAGTAAAAACATAAAGGAGAGGTTTTTCCCATCTTCCCTGCTACTGTGGCTCCCTGGCTGCTGACAAAGCTGTGGCATTACATGGCAGGGGTAACATCTTCCCACAGCAAAGGAGAGCTCTGTCCTTTGAGAGGAGAAGGGGCATTATGTACAATGTCAAGAGGGGAAGGGCATTATATACAATGTCAACGTGCCCTTGGAGGGGAAAGAAGGGTGCAGTGGGTGAAATGGCTGAACTGAGCTGAGGGCCCCCCATGCAACAAATCCTGCTTCTCTTGTTGCTCTGAGTCCTGATTCTGGTGTTCATCTGAGCTTGGGTGAACCCCATCAGCTCATTAAACTGGCACAGAACAAACGTGAATTGTGTTTTGACCATTAGGAACCTTTGTTGGCCTGATGGATGATCTGGCAAGCACTGGGATGAGAATGAGGAGCAGAACCACATGTCCGGGTGGACCAGGAGAAGAACAGGGGAGGAAGGTGGAGGTGGGGTGTCCCTTCTGAACCAGATCGAGTTCACTGTCCAGGGTAGTCCTTGTCCAAAAGCTGGACAAAACACAGGAAGGGAGATCTATGAGCCGAACTCTCAGGCTGCTGGCAGTGAAGGTCAGGAAAATGTTCCCAGCAGAGGTTTGCCTGCCTTACTTCAAAATTCCTGCAGGAGGAAAGCTCCCCAAAACAAGGTACCTATGTCCCTGACATCAAATCAGTTGCATGTTCCCAAAGGACTTCTGTATCACAGCCTCCCACACTTCTCTGTTTCTGGTAAGCTCTGCTTTCAAATCTGTGTCTGCTAAGGATTTACTGATCTAGCTGGGCAATGGTGCTCTCTGCTCCACAGGAGATGTTATACTCTGGAAAACATGAAACTGTCTCACCACCTGCCCAGAGCAGAGGACGACTGCTGAGAGGCCTGTGGCCAGGGTTTATGACACAAGACTGAGCTAGTACTGCCAGTGCACCCAAAGAGCAGCATGAGCAGTGGAGACAGAGCTGTGCCACCTCCCTGTACCTCCCTGCTCCCTCTCCCACTGGGTTGCACATGCTCTTGGCCCATCTGGCTCTGCTGTGGCTGACGTTTGTGCTGCACAATGTAATACTGTAGGTACTAGGCAAGAACTGAGTTTATTGTTTAGCCACAGAGAGAATCTGTAACTCCTCAAGTTAATCCTACAGTCTGATGGTTTTTTCTCACAAGCCTTGACAAATCAATTGAATCCCCACTTCTATGAATAACCTGGAAGGAAGGTCCCACAGTCAGGTCTCAAGACATAAAGAAAGATGGGGATTTGTGAGATCACTTTCACCATTTCTGACCGGAGCAGAGGCATTTCTGGGGGTATTTCTTTCTGGCCTTGTTGTCTCTTGGGATGATCACTCAGACATCTATCTGAGATCCCACCAGGGTGTTTTGCCTAAGTTTTCTCAGCTTCATCCCATTACGCCTGTTCTTAACTAACATAAAAAATTTGTTCCATTTTGGTGTTTGTAGGCATCCTCAACTGAAATTTCTGCATGTTGTTATTTCTCACTGTATCCTTTAAATAAAATAATACAGTTTTCATTTTTTAAAATTCAACCCCTTTTGCCCTTAGGTATTGTCTTGAGCTCTGCCTGCTCACCACCTCCTTACTAATACATACTGAAACCAGAAATCCTATAATGAGCACTAGAAGCAGGTTATAACTCTTTATCTGTTATCCTTTCTCATACAGTCAAGGGTTCAAGGGCCAGCCATGTTCCTGCTGAACTCAGTGGGAACAGGTGCAAGTTCTTTTCTCTACTGCAAAACTGCAGCAGGAACTGAAGTTTCCAAACCTGTGGTTGCCAGCATTGCAATGCCGAATGTTCCCCTGTGCTGCACTAACTGTGTCAGGCAAGCTGGGTTCCTCTCAATATCCAGGTATTCAGCTTTAGGCAAACCCCTTTGAAAGCTGTTCTTTGCTAGTTTTTTAAACATCTTGGAGATCTACTAGGCAGATCAACTCGACAAACAGGTTCTTGTATTTTGATTTGAGTGCTGTGCACTCAGGCTGGGTGCTGACAGCTGGAACTTGTGCATCTCTGTCCATGTACCTCTGAGGCTGTTCATTGTGAACAGCTGCTGTTACAGGAGAGAGATTACATCTGAGCAGTGTCTCAGGGGACCACCCCATGCAACCCACTGGTAGTCCCCCAGAACAGTGCATCTGCAGGAGGCCATGGTGAGGCTGTCTCATGGGCTGCCCAGACTGTTGAGCAGCTCATGGGGATGAGGCAGGTCTGAGGTCAACATGGAGTCAGTCTGCAGGTCGGAGTCAGCAGGAGGCTAGTGATGGTGACCAGGGACAGACCCAGCCCATGACAGGTCTGTAATGACAAGGCAGAGCTGAAGTCGGGTCAGGTCAGGCAGGCAGGCTGCAGGTCAGGGTCAGAGAGACTCAGGGCTGGGCACTGCCATGGGTACAGGCACATTGGTGAGAGCACTGGAGACAAGCACACCTCAGCACAGCTCAGATGGGGACTGAGGGTCCAGGGCTGACCTGAACTGGGGTTCCTGGGCAGGGCTGGGATGCAAGCCCTAAGTGAGGCTGGCCTAAGGGCTTTTTAGTGCTCTTGGGGCCCTGAGAACAGCTTCACAGGCAGGTGAGATAACAGCATGAGCATGGCCAGTTTAAATGAGACCAAAGTTCTGCTTCCCCCAGGTCCCGATCTCCAGAAATGGTTGACAAAGGAAAACCTTCACCCTTCCCTCACATGCAGTTCCTAGGCAAGCAGAAGTGAAGGGGTGCAGATGCTGGCACTGCTGCTCATACTGACATCTCACCAGGCCTTCTGGAAAGAGAAAGAGCATCCTCCAGTACTAAAACTAGAAGAGAAGCTGAGGACAGGCAGGTTGATAGATGGATGATGCTCAAATCTCTCCACCAGTGGTGTCAAGTCATTGGGGACCAAATTGCCCCCTCATGTCAGAGATGGACTAAGACCAACACGTGCCAAAAAAGCTGGGTCCTCTGGCTGTCAGCCAGTCCCTGCCCATGTCTTTAGCAACCTTATGCAGGCCAGTGGGCTGTAGTTGGGATCCATGCGAGGAAACAGCATCTGCTCAAATCTACCTTGTATAGTCAGATTCTATAGCTTGTAATCTATTCAGCATTTTCTCTGCTGGCATATGGACATGGTCTACACCACTTTCACATTTTGAAGGGTATTTTATCTTTAATTTAATATTTCAATAGCCTTTTTTATGGTGCTTTGTAGCCATAGCGTTTTCTTTGTGGTGATACAACTATTCTGAGTAATTTTAGAATCTCCATGCTTCTTACACTCATGTTATCCTTCCAGTTTATTTATTTTTTAATAACCTCTCTTGAGGGAGGAAATTCTTTGTTGACGTTATTCTTTCAATGTCAACAGATACTCAGCACATTATACTCACTGCTATGCATGACTGTTTTAACAGTCCCTCACACAACTCAGCATTAAACCCAGTTGCTTCTTTTATGTTCTCCAACCAGCTGCTCCAAAAATCAAGCCTTTGTGGTATCTAAATGTAGCAACCACATGATATGCTGATGTGACTTTTACTCACTTGGTGTGGGGGTAATTGGAGACTTTTCCTAATGATGTTTTCTGCCTTAGTAGCAACTCTGACCTCCTAAATACCTCACTGTCACCACCACTGGTGTCACTGGTTTTCCAGTCTGTTCACTACAATAGCCCTAATTCTCTCCTTTGCCTATTTAGGTGTGAATTTTCCACATATAGGGGTTCAGTTCTACATCTTGGAAGATTAAAATGGTTCAGGCACACTGATACCGAAGTTTCTTCAACATCCGGCATCACTCCTCCACATGCTCAATAGTCAGTTCTTCCTGTATATCCGCAGCCAGCTACTGCAGTATCCCACTTGTTACCTGCTTGTACCACTGTCTGATAAGGTTGCTCTCAGTCAAAACTGGGTCGTGTAGCTGTTCTGCCTGCTTTTGTGGTTGCTCAAATTTGTTTAGAAGCACATTGGTGGCTGTTACCAAGTTTCTGTGCCTTTTTAGGCCGGACTTAATTTGTTCATCTTCCCATTAGTAATTTTCTACTCTTTCAGTTTTGTCATCTTCCAACCTCATCCTTTAACTAAGTGAGGAAGCGGCCCTGCACCCCTCACCCCACCCCCTGTTCCTGACCAACGGTGCGGGCAGGGCGACGAGCGGTGGGCAGCGCGGGCGCGGGCGGGCGGTGCAGACAGGAAGCGCGGCGGCCAGCGGACGGTGCAGGAACGCAGCGGTGCAGTAACCAGTTGGCGTAGGCAGGGTCTGCCATCAGGCAGTCCCACATGGTCTAGCGGTTAGGATTCCTGGTTTTCACCCAGGCGGCCCGGGTTCGACTCCCGGTGTGGGAAGGCGTAGGCTTTTGTTTCGTCCATCTTCTTGCCTTTTGGTTGTTAATTCTGCGCGATCTGTTCTATCCCTCACGGCGCGGGTGGCACGAGTAAGTCCCTCCCTCACCCCTGGCGCCTTATGCGAACGAATGCCCTGGCGCGCGTACAGTGTCAGGTTTAGAGGAAGGAACACCAGCTATAGTCGTCGGCAGTATCCCCCAGCTCTGCAAAGGCAGTCTCTCCTCCGGATCAAGTCATCCCACAAAGAAGATAACTTTTTTTAGGAATGTGTTACTGAGAGCTTCCCCTCAGCTCCAGAGGTGAATCCAGCCAAGTGCGTAGTGATGACATCAACAGCCCTGCGGAGCTGAACGTCGACAGCCGACGGGCCAGGGCAATGCTATGATACGCTGGGTCTGGCAACAGGGCTGGACAATCAGCTTTTGCCGCTCTTTGCTACTCCAGCCACCTTAATCCTGTCTTGTGAGTACTGGAAGCGTGGGGGTGCATCTTTTCTCCCACACTGCCTGGCCACCAGCAAAGGGCAAGGGGTGTGTTAGTGGAGTAGACAAAAAAACCCCCCATGTCTGTGTACTCCTTCCAGAGCCTGGCTCCACAGGCAAATGATGGGAGAGAAAAACCTTAGGTAAATCCACCTACATGAGCCTACGCACATACTTAAGTCACAATCACAAGATGAGGGAACAAGGAACATGGAGCTGGTTAGACCAGACCTGGGAGCTGACTGGAAGCCGAGGAGTAAGGGACAGGCAGCCAGAGCAGTGCATGGGAACAAATACAATAAACCTCGTTTTGTCTGTGAGAAAACTAGCAATTTTGTTTACAGCCAACCTGTACAGAAATGATTAGGTTGGAAAAAAACCCTATTACAGTCATGCTTTGTTTTTAATTTTAAACAGATCATTTTTCCTAAAGGTTCCAAACTCTACTAGTTGACCACTTCAGCTTAGAAAGTCTTGGACACTCCAGGCAAGGGCCCCAGGACCATTTACTGCTATTAACATTTCAGAATCTTTGTTAGGAATGACATTAAATGAGTGTGCCAGTTTGGACAAATTTGGAGGAAAATATCCTCTGATAGAAGGCAGGTAACAACCACCTCTCCCCCACCAGGTTCGGGAAAAAAGAAATTTTCCTTGGAGGAAAGTGAAAGAGATAAAAACCTATTTATTTACCAAACACACAGAAAAGGATTATAATGCTAAATAATAAAACCTCTCGCTCTGAAGAGAAACCTGGGAAGATTTCAGAGTCCTTCTGTAGGTGTGGTCTCTCTCCTCCTCCTCAGAGCTGGGTCGGTGTGGGCCCACCTCCGGGGCCTCCATGGAAAATTCTCCCAATGTGTTCTGATGTTGTTAAAACAGTCCAAAAGTGAAGAATGGAAAAAACCAAAGTCCCAAGAAAACAAAGTTCAACTCTCCATCTCCCTCCAGAGACAAGGAGCTGAAAGCTGGCTGAAAAGCCAGAAGGGTGCTTCCTCCACTCTTGCTGCCGCAGCAGGGGAACACAGAGGAGTGTGTGTCTGTGTCCTTGAACAACTGCTTTGAAAAGTTGGCTCGTTTTTTTTTTTCTCTCCCCCCTCTCAAGCTCAGTTTAAAGGCACAGAAAGGCACAAAAATTAATTTTTGGGCATAGAGCAGTGATAGGGGATACACATCATAAAGTCACCCCAAGACAATGAGACAGTAGCCTGGGGTTACCAGAAAAATTAATATTATAGGAAGCAAAGTTTGTTTAGAATTTCTCTTTACATTGTTTCAGATTTGTAGAACAACAACAACAAAAAAATCACACCCTAAAATTCCCCAACAACAATTTGTTTCATGCTGATTCCACCTTGAACAATTGCCCCAAACTTACAGCATATTAGCAAATTTAAATACAAATGAACCATTCTGTGAGCTCTGAAGGAAACAAAGCACTGTTAATGAGACAAGAGGGGCTTGTTTCAAAAAACACTACTTCCCTTCTGAGTTAAACACTCAGCTTCAAGACTCCAGCAATCTGCAGCGACTTGGGCCAAAAGCCGCACCAGAAGGGCAGGCCGTTGACAGATTGTTTTACTTGGGATTGAAGTGGCCAAAAAATCTGCAAGACACTGCTGGCTCATTAAGGGACGTGTAGTTTCTGGCAGAAGGGTACGGCTGGACACCTTCAGACATTGATCTCACAGAACCACATCAAGCCCGCAGTCAAATAGAGGACGATCAGACCTCAGACCCTATTAAATCATCGCGTCAGCACAACCTCTGGTGAAGGAACACAGTAATTTCACCCTCCCGCCCTATTCCACTTTAGTTTGCTGGAAAGCAAGAACCCACGACAAGGCCTCGGCGTGGGGTTCAGAACGTCCTGAAGGACCGTTCCAGAGCCAGGGAAAGAACGGATGCTCCGAACGCACCGGAGACCCAGAAGCCCACAGCCACCCGCGCCGCGGCTGCCGTGCTGGGCCACGGGCGCCGGGCGCAGCCGCAGCCCCACCCACCGCGACCGCTACCGCTACCGCGACC
>VXAC01000602.1:0-52919 GCA_013399225.1 Rhipidura dahli | reverse complement strand
CCTTCGGCCCCTCCCGCCGGGCGCCAGGCGGGTGTGAAAGCTCTCGCGAGAGCTCAGAGGCGCGTGACAAGGCCACCTCTCTACCCAAGTCTCGCGAGGATTTGAGACACTGCTTCCGGGCGCGATTTCTCGCGAGAGGCGGCAAGCCCGGGCGTGCATGGCCTTGTTTGGCCGTGCGTCTCGCGAGAGCCCCTGCGCGGTGCGCTGGGCGCCCCCGTGCCGTGCGCGGAGCCGCGAGCGGCCGGACGCCATTTCGGGAGCAGCCGCGGAGCCATAGACGGGGCCAGATCGGCACCGGGACCGACTCACGGCCGCGCTGCCCCTCGCCGCCCGCTACTCGGGGCTTCCTGAGCGCCACCGTTTATTTAAGGTTAAGACGCCTGGAGAGGGTGCTTGAGCCCTCGGGCCCATCCCCCACCGCCAGCGCAGTGACGCCGGAGCCGCCGCTGCTGGATCTCGGGGCCCGAGCTAGGATCGCACTGCCCGCGGCGCAGGTAATTGCTCGTGGGGCCGGGGCCCTACCGCCGGGCGAGCGGCTGCCTGGTCCGCGGGGTGCTGCGGCTTGGATGTCTGCGCCCCTCCCGCCGCCATGGCCGCCTCTGCCCTGCCCGCGGGGTCGCTCTGCGCCTCACCGGGGCCAGAGCGCCCCCCGTCCCGCCGTCCGGCCGTGTGCGGTTGGGTTGTTCCCGTGGCCACGTCGCGGACAGACCCGGTTCCCCCCGGCATGGCGCTGCCCCACCCCGGCTCCCCTCTACAGCCCCCCCCACCCCACCCCCCATCCCGCGATGGCGCTGTGCGGAGGGACCGGGCGGGAGCGGCTGCGGGGCTGTTTGCGCTGGGAGACGGGGCGGGGAATGGCGGAGGGGGGGAAGCGCTCGCTTCCGCGGGCGGGCGGGGAGGGAAGGCCTTTGGAAAGAGCGAGGTAGGAGGGCAGTCACAACGGGGCAGGCAGCGCTGGGCGTCGCTGTGTCTGGAAAACCGAATTCGCTCCGCCCGATCGTCTCAGGAGCGTGCGGGAATTCTGGCTGGGGACTTGCCTGCAGACTTATGGGTCCTGCTGAGAGGCGATCTTCCTTCCCGAGAGGCGTCGGAGTCCTCTCTGAAGTTTTCCGATGCTTTTCCAGGACACTAGATTCAAAACGTGTATAATTGTCATTCATTGGATTTCTAAACCAATTAATTTTGAGAACGGGACCCTTTAGATTCCTTTTATGTAATACAGTACAGCATAAAGAGAGAGTGTTTCCCTTCAAAATAGTGACTAGTTCAGTTGCAGTAAATTTACTGTCCCTTTACGTTTTCTGTAGATCCACAAAGTTTCAAGTGTAGTTCATTCCTTGTTTGTTTTGATGGTTTGGGAGGGTTTTTTGTTGGTGTTTTTTGTTTGCTTGTTTGGGTGGTTTTGATTTTTTTTTTCCCTCTACAAACAGGTTAGTCATATATAGCTTTTTTGAGCGAGGTGAAAGGCTTTGAGGAAAATTATTTTGAGCGTCAGTGTTTAATGAAAGATTTAAAAATCTGTCAGGATTTTTTAGTCATTTGAAATTATTACGAACTTTCATTTGTGATTTTTTAAAAAATACTTTCAACTCCATATGTAGCATCATTATATGCATTACATATATGCATTGTAGGGCTGATAACAAGACTCTTACATAGACAGAAGGTACTGTGATAATATGGTATTGTCCCAGTGGAAGTGTTTTGTAAAGAGTACAGAGGGTACAGATTGCTGGGGCGAGGCCAAAGGTTCATGAAGCTCAGGAGATTGTCAGTGATGGTGGCCAGCAGTAAATGCCAAAGAAAGAATGGGAACAGTGCAGTCACACATTGATAGTTTTCTCTGTGTGCACTTAGTTGTGGTTCCATGGTCACGAGGCATGTCTTTGTTTGATAAAAAGCTTTTTCTGTGAACTTTTATGGGTTTTTGGTTGTTGGTTTTTTTTTTCCTACCACTGCATGTGCTTTTTTTTTTTTTTTGTTGGGATCCAGAGTGCCCTTCAACAGTATGAATTCAATAGAATTCAATGGCTAAATGCTTTGTGAATAAGGACCATTGTTTGGAACCCACTGGATGATAGTTCATTCACTTACTACTTGGGTGAATGCAGTAATAGTCACTCCCTCTGCATTTTTCCATGCCATTCAAAATTTGATAGTCCCTATTATGGCCACCCCTCTTCAGGATGAAGAATTCCTCACCAAATGTAGCTGGATATGTTGGCTAAATTACATGTCCAAAACTGTAATTTTGAGTGGGAGTTGTCACCTGTGGGAATTTTTTTGTGGAATTCTGGGTTTGGCTTTTTCACGACTCTTAGTCGTACTGATATACTATTTATCCTACATACTGCTAGAACACCAGTGAATTAAATCTCTTACATGTATGTAGATGGCTTGAAAAACTGACTATAAATACTGTGGTAAGAAATAAAATTGAGCCATTACACTTAAATGAAGGACGCTCATATCTGTAAGTGATAGCACTTATAACCCAGCAGGTAATTTGAAAATGAGGTTCACGTGCCTCAGTTAAGTAACTGATTGTGAACTTCCAGTGTTGTGATCCTGCTTGAGGATTGTGTTTTATTCTAGAATGTATTCCTGGGCCACTGTCAGATGTGCTGCAGCTCTGGTAAAGCATTCTCAATTACGACATTGTAAGTGGCCAGTTTAAGGAATCTTAATTTGTTGGAGCTGTTTCATTATTCTGCCTAAGTCTCGGGACATCACAGTTCCTGCAACAGTGCCTGTAGACCAGGTGCAAGAACTAACCTGTATGATTAAAAATCCATTTTATTGTGCACGTGCAGGGAAATCGTCACTGCTGGGCTGTGTGACTTGGGTCTAGAGGACTGGCCATTCTTGAGTTTAAGAAAGAAAAAGAAGAGAAACTTTTCCTAAGAGATTTGAGGAAGCTGAATATCCAAGTTTAATGCCAAGAGTCTTGAGAGTTGCTTAATAGCATACATGTATAGGGAGAAGAAATCATGTGTCAAAGTGATTCAGAGTATAAGTGATTCAGAGTATAGTAAACATTATATTAACCGGTTGAAATTGGAAAATAAGAGGGCAACTAAACCTAAAATGTTTATTGTGTCAAGTGTTACCTGGTGTGGTGGATCTTTTTTGTCTGAGAAGTTCCAGACTGGATGGACTTTTATGTATGCTTTAGTAGCTCTTAGTGCTGGAATCATAACTCTTTTCCTGTGGCCCCTGTTATGCAGGAGGCTGCATTTCTGAAAGCACCACAGTGTCCACATCCTGAGGTTGATACATGATGATAGTAAAGGCTAGGAGCTGTGAACAGGTTTGCCCGATGGTTCATTGTCCTTTGGTGAAGCTCTAGCACTTCTCAAGATGGCCACCAGAGCTGTGTTTGTATTCTTTGTTTTGAAAGAAATTGGTGGAATACCTCTGGGGTTTCCTCTGGCTAATGGTGTTCAGTCACATTTTGTTGTTTGCAGCTGTAATTACTTTGCACATGTTCATTATCATCTCACTGGGCAAAGCTTCATTCCAGTTTTTGTTGGAAACATCTACTGAAGCCCTGCTTCATGAATTTGAGCCAGTGCAGTGATGATCTCTTAAGCAAAAGTGAGGGTGTTTTCCAACTCAGGTGGAATTTGCTTCTTCTTTCAGGTGTCCTGAAAAAATGGCTGATGATATTGATATTGAAGCAATGCTTGAAGCTCCTTACAAGAAGGTGAGAGAAAATATGCCAGTGAGGTCCTGTCTACCTTTATTTAGCATTATTCATGAAACTACTGCTGAACTGTAAACTAACATCCCTGGAGCCCTCATGATTTATCTTACTGGACATGCATTACATGTAACTGTCAAGTTAATATATACTGTTAATGTAATTATATTGTGCAGTAGTTTCACTTCAGCGTGATGAATAAATGCCCATCTATCTCTCTTTGTAGACTTGCCTAACGATATCTCACCTCTACTCCCATGAATTCACCTTTGATTCCAGTGTGAACTGTCAATCATAAGGTAGTAATTGAGTGACGTATCGCTGTACCGTGGTCCCCTAGGTTAAAAAAAAAAAACAAACAACACCAAACACAAACAAAGCAAAAGAAACCCACCCAAAAACCAACTAAACAAAACCAAAACAAAACCAAAACAACCCCCAGAAACCAAAATCCTAAAACTTTTCCTCTAAAATTGCAAAGTCTAGTTTGGTATAGCAACAAGGTGAATGCAGTGGTTTGGGAAAACAGCAGGGTTCCAAGAATAACCTTTTCACCAGTCCCATGGCAAGTAAATATTTGAACAATCTGCTCAGTGCAAGAAGAGTGGGACTTGCTTTTAATGCAGAAGGCTGCTGGCGGTTAATCTTTCAACAGGGCAGATGAAAATCAATTGCTGAGTGAATGAATTTACAGAAATTCTTGGATCCCTGAATAGAATGTTCTTAGCAAGTAAAAGACAGTATCACAGTCTGTGGTGTCATTCTAAAATAAGCTCTTGTGTTCTTCTGTCCTAGTTATTTAATTAGGAAATGTCAATTTTTGTGTGAAATTTTTATCAATTAGCTTAGTGATGTCTTTCACTTAAACCAGCAGCAAATGAATACTGTCTTTTTTTGTTTTCCACCAGATGGTGGTGAAGTGTTAACAGACTGCATGCTTTAGCACTGATTTTGAAAGAAATGTATATAAATTTTAAGTTGCCTAGGAATTGTACTTTTGATGTAACCAATGTGATTAAACTGTAAAGCCAGTATATAAGTTATATAGCAGCTATTGTTAGTCTAATTTGCAGTGTTTATTACAACTATGTAATGAATTTTGGATGAGCATTCGTAAGTTTTAAGTGGTATATTTAGTTTATGTAATATTTAGCAGTTACATTTACATCTTGAAGAGAAATTTGTGAACTGTTGTGTTAAAATTCTTGTGTCCTGGCTTAACATGGATATTTTCCATGTAAACAGGTATGGAAATAGGGAATGTTTAGGCTGGACTGGTGGATTATTGATGGCTTTCTTGGGAGTCGACGTTACTAAAGCAGTGTGAATCCCTGTTTGCTTCAGGGCGAGATGTGTGACAGAGGTGACATCAAGCTCTTACAACCCTTCAACGAAAATGAGTGAAGATCTCGGGAATGGCATCGGTCACAGGAAATCCATAGTGGCTGGCTGCTAGTGTAGCCACGGGGCTTAGGCAGAGATAGCCTTGGTACTAATCAGAGGGGCTCACAAACACCTCAAACTTCCTCTTAAATTTTATAGAAATAACATTTAGCCACTTGAGTGCTGAATTCTACAGGATAACTTGCTCTCTAAACCATGTAAGGAAGTATCTACAATTTAATACACACTTTTAAATGATGTAAGTCTTGTATTTTGTAATTGTATGACTTAAATTTAAGCAGCAAAGTGGTTAAACATGCCTACTTAAATTTTCTAAAGCTTTCCACATTAAACTGTAAACAAGTAATTTAGTATTAAAATTTTTGTTTTTTATTTTCTTATTCCTGTTCCCATTACCCTTTGACCACTTGAAATATTTCCGCTTCGTCCTCATGATGTTCTTCTATCAACCCTGCTTAGGATGAGAACAAATTGAGCAGTGCCAATGGCCATGAAGAGCGCAGCAAGAAGTAAGTATTTTCTCAGTTCTCTTCATCTGGGGAGAGGCTGCTGATTTTTGTGGACTTGTGAATTCGTGGTAGTAGTGTTTAAGGAAATAAATTGGAAAAACTTGGTATTTGCAATTGCAGCGATTTGGAAATTTTCTTTTGCTTACAAATGTGGTTAATACCCTTTGCAACTGATGTCATCAAATTGCGGAAACATTTACTTAGCATCAGATAAAAATACAGACTTGGTATGTTCAGCATATTTAGATTTTTTGATGTCTGAAATAATGACTTGAGCATCTGTCTAGTATGTGTCTTATGTATACATAGAGATATATGTTAGAAACTTGGAGAAACTGTAAGCTTTGGTGGTCTGAGGCTGAGATGGAGGAAGAAATTTGTGAATAACCCAAATGCAGTAACAGAACAGTTGCTCAGTATTTTTCAAATATGAGGTATAATTGACATACAGGTTTTAGAAGATTCAGTTTTCTAAGTAAATGGGTGAAGTTACAAAAATCTGCAGTTTGCCCCAAACATGTAACAGCCATAGACTTAAAAATGCAAGTGGCTTATGAGTGGGAGTAGCAAGTAGGAAGCAAAACTCTTAAGCAGCATGTTATAGACTTGTTGGCAGGGAGTATTAAGAGGAAACAACATTCCTTTCCCCCAGACTTGCCTCTTCCTTTCTATTTTTGTTGTGTTTTGTTTTACTTTGCTATATATAATTAATTTTTAGAATTGTGAAGCTGTGTTTAAAGTATGTTTGAATGCCACAGGAAGTACTGCAACTGCTCTGTATTAGATCTAACACAGGAAATGTGGGGTTTTTTAGTCCTTTTACTCTTCTGAAAGGACTCTCTCGCAATTAAAAAATTTAAAATAAAAATGTGCTCTTGCAGACTTGATGTGGCTCATGATAGAAGATTGCTGACATCCTTAGCAAATTAACCATTTAACAAAAAGAAGTATAAATACCAACAGGTGGAAAATTTTCCTGTCGATGTCTGTGACATCAGAAGAACTGTGGAATGTGGGGTAAATAACACTGAGCTATGTGTGTAACTGAAGTTGCACTTTTCTTTGTCAGGAGAAAAAAGAGCAAGAGCCGAAGTCGAAGCCATGATAGAAAGAGGAGCAGAAGTAAGGAACGCAAACGGAGCCGAGATCGGGAACGGAAAAAGAGTAGAAGCCGGGAAAGGAAACGGAGCAGAAGCAAAGAACGCAGACGCAGCCGGTCTAGGAGTAGAGATCGCAGATTCAGAGGCCGCTACAGAAGTCCCTAGTAGGTTATTTGTTTAGAGTTGCATGTGTGCTGCTTCAGTGTTACAATGTGGAAGGTTAAAGTTTCACTCTGCTTTCTAAATTGGTCAATAATTATCTTAGAAAAGAAGGCGAGAGGTTAAGCTTGAAGAATGTCAATAAATACAAAGTGAAAAAGAGGAGGACAGTAATATTTCTCTTCTAATTTTCATTCTTAGCCAAACATAGAGATGGAAAAGCAAATGAAAGAATGTGTACAGCTGACTGGAAAACCAAGTTTATCACAAAATGAGTGTAACAACCAAATTCTCTCCATGTCCTAACTATCTTAAGTATATGAACTTGATGGTTTAACTGTCAAAAAATTAATAGCAGTCTATTATTTTGGTTACAGGCTCATAACCCCCGTTTTTTTTCGTATTACTAAAGATTTTTACTGTCTTGCTGTTCTTAAACTCCCTAAATGAATATTCATACAAGCACATCCCAAGTTTATGCATCCAGACTGGAAGCATCTTGTCTTAGCAATGCTCATGTGTTGCATATTTGCCCTGCTTTTTCTCAACTTGTTTAGAGGCTGACAAAAATTATTTTGTTCCTCTCAGATATTTAGCATGATAAAACTTCAGCAATATGTAGTTCCAGGCATTTGTAAATCAATTCTTGAAAGGTGTTTTTTCATCAGTATAATTTTTGATGGTTTGTACTGCGACTCTCCCCTTTGCTTTCCATTTCCTCTTTCTGCAGGAACACAGTGATCATGTGCTTTATGCTTGACTGTCACTGATTACCTGGGACTGCTCTTTGCTGTTGTCTGGGTCTCCTCTTAGCCGTTGCCAAATCTTGGAATGCAAGATCATGTAGAAAGAAGGCATTTGAAAAGGATGGTTTTTTTTATTCATGACATGTAATGTCATATGTGGTGGAGAAATCTCTGAAGGTGTTGAAACAGACAGTGTTTACCTTCTGATAAATTGTTGGCTTGTGCGGGTTTATGCACATGAATGTTTTTCTTGGGGCTTTTTGTACTCTTGGACTACAAACAAAATTTGAGGTCTCAGGGTCTCACTTTGTGCTAAGTCACCTGGATATTGTAATTTTCGTAATGAAAACCTGCTGCAATTCCTGGGTCCTCTAAGGTACAGTGGCATCCTCTGCATCGTCAAGCCTGTGTATGTGGGGATCATAATATGTATCAGCCCTGCTTTTCCCTTATCTTGAGTAGCAGAGCCTCTGTACACTGCCCTGGGCTTCAGCTGTGAAGATTTCAGCACTGCAGAGTTGCCTTGTTTTCCTACAACTCTTGCACCTGTAAGATTAAAGTAGCTAGTTGGGTTGTGCCGATGCTACTGTTGTGGCTCAAGATACAGATGACCTTGATCAAAAACTTCAGTCTTCCGTATATGGAGCGTCCATATACATACCTCCGGTGCAGTGTTGGTCTGAAGAGGATGTCCTTTGTCTCATCTTGTAGTTGAGACTTGCTGCATTCTCCTAGCTGTGTTGGAGGGTTTTGTTTTTTGTTTGTCTTGTTTTCCCCGGGTGAGAAGGTTTTTTGCTTGGAGAAGTTTCGGAGTTCCGGTATTCTGGTCTTCAAAAATAATTTCCTCAAGTTGAGGTTGAAAGTGTTGATGTTAGTACAAAAACCTATGCCTCTTTTAATGCACTGAGATACGTTATGCCAGAAAATGATTGCAAGGGGTCTTTTTTGCTATTCTGACACTTCCGTGGCTGTTCTGGGTGATTTCTCTGGTGTTGAGACACAGTGAACAAGAAGCAGAGATAATCTAGTATGCTCTGAGGATACTGAGGTTGTGCTTATTCTTTTGATAGTTTGTTCTCTGCTTCAGTTGCCAAATTGTTGCTTTCATTTAACCAAGTAGAATTTCTAGTGTGTTTAGATGGGTTAGTGGAAGACTGGTGTAGGGACAAGCACATGTATCCCAGAAGCTGTGGTGTTCACTGTTGGCAGTCAGCAAGCAGTTGCTGTTATTCACTTGTAGATGATGGATAGTCCTGTTAAAGTGATAAACATGCTAATGTGATTCCAAAAGTCTTGTTTTGGCTCAAAAGGTGTGAAAGAGAAGGACCTCAGAAGATGCGGTTGTGGAGAGCTCTTCATTTCCTGTTCAGAGCTGTTCAAATGCAGAGACCCACCTTTAAATCAGTAGGTGATGAATTTCAGGGAGACAAAAACTTTGGAGATTGAGCCCTCCCCATCACCAGCCTCCTTGGATCTACCAAAGCTGGACTTGCATTTGAAGAAGTCTTCTCTGTACCAGTGCCATAAGCTAAGTGTTTCAAAAGTGACTGCCAGAGTACTCATGCTGGCTGGAGAATTTATCTCTGGAATCTCTCCTTGTGAGGCTGTTCTGCTAGTTCTGGGTTGGAGTTACTGCTGTCAGGGTTGTAGCTGACTGCAGCATCTAGATCAAAATGCTTGATGACTTCTATTTTATCTTTTTTTTTATTCTTCCTCCTCCTTGGGGTCTTTCTCGTTAACTTTAAAGAGGCTCTTTTTCAAGCTGATATCTACAAACTGAGGTGGTTTTGCTGGTGGTAGCAATTAGGAGGCATCTCAGCAACAGTGAAAGAAGAGTTTTGTATATGTAATTCTGAAGGAAAAGGAGAAGAGAGTGCTACGGAGAACCTGAAAACTTCAAGTTTGTCACTTTAGGCTTGAGATTGTGGTTAAATGCTTTAATTTTTTTTAAATTAGGTGACTGGCTTGCATTACTTAGTATTCACAGGGGTTTTTTTCTAATGTTGTTTTCACATATGTTGTCCCTTAAGTGCTACTTAGCTGTATCACTAGGTCTCTTAGGAGAAAAAACGTGACTGAGTAGTCTTCCTTAGACATCTGTTGGGCAAATCCCAGCCCATACAGTAGAAGTCACTTTTAGACCATCCTCTTCCTATTCTGAAACCAAGAATTTGGACAAAGCTGTTAGGAAAACAGGTTTATTACATGATGATTCGAAGTTCATTGGGATTCTCCTGGACTTTTGTTAGCCAAAGTTTGCCTTGTCTGACATTGTTTTGTTGAAGTCTTGAATATGAATGAGCAGGTAAAAGCTGATAATATGCTGGCTGTCTTCTGCTGACCATTTTTGGGCCATGTGGCACATCACATAGGTTTTGTGGTAGTGTGTGCTTTGGCTGCACACAGGACTTCGGCTTACAAGGAAGGTGACTCCTAGACCTAGAGATTAATGGCTTGTGACTTGGTGCTTCTATACAGGTTAGCAGGAACTGGGCAACAATTGTAGAGACAGTAGAAGCAAAGGAGAAACTTGAGATCTACTGCTTTATGATCAAGTATCATTAGAAAAACACAGGAAGAATGTTGAAAAGGGATTTTGAGAAGGTAACTTGGGTTCTCACCTCACCCCAGGCAGCTCTCTGCTTGCTCTGTTCCAGTGGTCTGGGGTTTCTTTATATTGCTCTCATGGAGTTTGTAAGTGAGATAGTAATATAATGTAAAATGAGAATGTAAAAGAGTGAAAATGAAGATTTTTGGAGTTGTGGTGGGTTGTGGGTTTGCCCTGCCCTTTTTCCCTCTTCTTCCCTTCCCCCCCCCAAGCCCCCTTGTGCCTGTATTTGAAAACTGTTACTTCTCAGTTGTTTGTGTTTTGGTTTTGTTTTTCATTAGGTTTAGACAAATACTTACAATATTTCTTTTACCATTTCCTTGAAAACTCATGGTCTTAAGTATTTATTATTGTTTAGTTGGTTTGCATTGTTGGTATCCTGGGGTCACTGTAATTGGTATGTCTGGCTTTGAATTGAAATGGAGAGCACCATGTTTTACATCAGATGTGAAGGTGCAAGGTAATCCCATGTCTGATAAGAAGCTATCCTCTGGAACTAGTACTGATATTTCCAGATGCAGCTTTTGGCAGCTGCGTGCCATAGATACTGAAGACCCTGAATGGACACTCCCAGCAATAATTTGTCTGGAATTGAGCAGGAAATTGAGTAATTTATCCTAGGCAAAAAAGTCTGGTTTTGATCAATAGTGATCTCATCTCAACATGTGCCTGTGTTTTATGTCTTATTTTCTCTTAATAAGTAGTTATCTTCTCTTAATAAGTAGTTTCTAAATGGTCTTTTTTCTTTATTTTTTTTTCCAGTGTTGTACAGGGCCATATTTCCCTTGCTTTAACCTGGCCAGCACGGTTTTGGATCTTGGCCTACTACTTCCACCTGTGTCATGACATGTTTAAAAAATGGGCATCCTCCCACTTGTGGTGGATGCTGAGTCTAACTATAAGCATTACTGCTCCACTGAGGAGCAAGAAGACGTTTTTCAGACAAATTGCCTGGCCAAATGGATTTAGTGAAAGACTACTTAATGCCTTCAGCCTGCCATGTCTTTCAGGGTGTTTCACATCAATTTGTAGCCACAGCAGAAAGAATCAATTGTGTACAGATGGAAAGCCAAAACCCAGTGCACAGCATTCAGTCTGTGCAGCAGTGCCTCTGCGCTTGGTGGAGATACAGGAAGAATGTTAACAGGTGTTGTTCTTTGCCTTTTGAACAACTCTACCAGGAGGTCAAATTCAGGAAGAGCACAATAGGATGAATCTGACTGCTCGTGTCACAGTCTGTTCCTGTGTGCCCCATTAACTAGCGAGAGGACTGTCCTTAACATGGAAGCAAAGGGCAGATTACAATTTGTTCAAACACTCTGTGACACCTGGAGAATTAAATGAGATTCAGTCGAGAGATTGGATTCCTTTTGTGACTTTGTCTGTATACAGCTAAAAGCTGGGTTCGCTCCTTTTGTGGTTTGGTGGCCATTAGGAACTTTAAGGAAGCTTCATTTACATATATGTAGCACTTTAGTGGTGAGAGCTGAGACAACGTTAGTGATTGCGTCCCTTGCAGGTGTGTGCAGGGAGCCACTTTGGTTTTCTCTTGCACCTTAAATTTCATGGAACTTTTGATTTTAAA
Organism: Rhipidura dahli; assembly: GCA_013399225.1. Lineage (NCBI taxonomy): Eukaryota > Metazoa > Chordata > Aves > Passeriformes > Rhipiduridae > Rhipidura > Rhipidura dahli. Next base: position 41,105 of record VXAC01000602.1, on the reverse strand, counting down.
ATGTTACACTCGAGCAAGTAATCCTGCTAGCGCCATTTGGCATACAGCTCTGAGGCTGAGTTCCAGGCCATGAGCGTTATGCTTTGCAGTCATTGCTATGTAGAACTTGCATGTGGACAAAAAAACAGGTGAAAATGGTTACAACAGTAACTGTAGCTCAGAATAGTTTTCACATAGGAATGTGCCATGACTGACTGGCTCATGAAGAGTCCTGCATATTCTGGGATTTTGTTATGTAGGTGAAAGTGAGAGGGGATCATATTCTGTGCCTTATGGTCTGGAGTGCTGCATGTGTTGATAACCTATTGATAATCTTATGCATGCTGTGGGTGATGCTAATTGAAATGTTGACAAGTTCTGATGTGAGGGTGGGTGAGCACTTGCAATGTAATGTGAGTACAGACAGGAAGTCTTGAATTCAAGTACTCAGGTGTCTTGTCTTTTCTTCTGCCATAGTTCTGGTCCAAAATTCAACAGTGCCATCAGAGGGAAGATTGGTCTGCCTCACAGCATCAAATTAAGGTTTTTGACTTTTCTCTGTTTTTCATTACATCATTAATAGGTTTTGTTTAGAATTGGGGGTAGTATATTTGAAGGTTTTCTTGTAATCTTGTTGATCTTTCTTTTTCGCAGACGTCGCTCCAGAAGCAAAAGTCCTTTCAGAAAAGACAAAAGCCCTGTTAGGTATGACTCTTTACGTGTGTTTGGGTTTGCTTGATTTTGTCCAGTTGGAGTTGGAAAAGTGAAATAATGCATGACTACTTGCTCTCCAGCTTATACTTTTAAGTGGTGCTGGAATTCATTCAGAAAGCCAGTGAGAGAAGAACATTGATAATATGTTGCTTTTTCCCCATGTCATAAAAGGTTGTAAATAATGTCAGTTTGCAAAACAAGTCTTGCTTTGTTTTTTGTGTTTCTGTATTCTCAATCTTTTCTCCATTCATTGTGATTTAAATTAGCTTTTCTGCTAAATTGTACTTAATAACCTAGAGTATGGAATGGAAAAGTACAGATGTTTCTTTTTGCTGCTCAGTATTTATTCGTGTTATTTGTAGAGAGGCTATATGCTTCTGCAATTCAGGAGCTCCTTATCCATTCTTAGGGTTCTCATTTAAGGGAATAGGATTTAGATAGCTGCTAATGAGATTATTCTCTTACATTAATGCAGTTAAATTTAACCAGTCTCATTTAATTTTTCAGTGATTAATATCTATGTAACTATTTTAATAAAAATACATACTGCGTGGCTGGAAACTCAATCCAGGATCCACCATGCTACTTCTTGTGTAACTTGTCCTTGCATACAAGTCAGATTAATTTAGGTTTGAAGCTTTAATACATTCAAAGTGGTGCATCTAATTTCAGCTAATGGTTCAGTATTGAAATAAAATTATTCTAGTTCTTAATGTGTCAAGAATCAAAGTAATTATTCACTATTCATAGGTTTTTATGGGTTAACAAGCTGAAACTGAAATGAGGACTGGAAGTTCTATTTACGTGGATGTCAATATTGTTTTATGCTGTGGCTGTAGTGACTCTAAAGTGACTGAGTAAATGCAAGATGTGAGTTGGCAAAGCCTAGCTCACACTGCTTGTCTGAGAATTTGGACAGCTGGTCTGTGCTAGTTCACCCTGTTTGCCTTTGTGTTCTTGTCCTTCAGTCTTTTTGATTAAAAGGACATGCAAGCTCCATAGTGGTACCTGGTACCAGTTCTGGACAGTAGCAAAATGATACCTCTGTTTAGTTTGGGCTTCTTTACATAAAATAGAATTTTTCAGTCGTATTTGATGCTCACAGTTGAAATAGGATATTCATTCACGTTATAAAAGTAAACAATTTACCACATTAATATTTGGTATTCCCTTCACTTCAGAACTCTGCATTTTTAATACAGCAGGCATGTTTTTTCCCATCAAACTGTGAAGTACTGATCATTTAGTTTCATGTGTGGTCCAGACACGAATTATGTTAATTCAGCTTATTTTTTTTTAACTGAACTTTACTTTTTCCAGAGAACCTATTGATAATCTTACCCCTGAAGAGAGGGATGCTCGAACAGTATTCTGCATGCAGTTGGCTGCAAGAATTCGACCAAGAGACCTGGAAGAATTTTTCTCTACAGTAGGGAAGGTAAGTGATAGGGAGGTTAAAATAATTCTACTAATTTAATCTAATCTAATACTGCCTCAAGATGTCCTAGTACAACTTGAGTACAGGATTGGTATTTTTTCAGAATTGTAAGCATGTGACTTTCTGGAGCCTCCTATACCTGTGCAAAGGGGAATAATGATGAACTAATTATTAAAAGCTTTGAACATGAAAATGTAGTTTCTCAGTAGCTCCTTGTTTGTGTGATGTGAGGCAAGAGATGTTGATGAAATTCTGACTCAACTTCATTTTTCATATTTTCTTTTTTCAGATTGGTTTGTCAGTTACAGTGTAATTTGAAATTTGTGTAACTTCTAAATTGGAAAAACTTTGTTTATTCTTTGTTCTGTCAGCTGTAAGGTTCTGGTGTAAAGCATTAGAGTGCTGCAAGTTCTGTCACACTATATTTGACTTCAAACAACAGCTTTAATGCTAGCTTGCCTCTGGGATATGTTTGTTAAAAAAAGGTATATGCTGCTATAGATTTTCAGCATAATTAAAGCCATTGGCTTGGCAAATAATTCTCAGTATTAATACCTGTCTGAGAAATAGGCTGCATTAATCTTTTTCCTTTATCTCTAAAAGTATTTCCATCTCTATTCTTGCCTTTCAGGTTCGTGATGTGCGAATGATTTCAGATAGAAATTCCAGACGCTCAAAGGGAATTGCTTATGTTGAATTTGTTGATGTTAGTTCAGTGCCCCTGGCAATAGGACTGACTGGACAGAGAGTCCTGGGTGTACCTATCATAGTACAGGCATCACAGGTAAGGAATTATAAACCTCATTTTTGTTCATGCAGAGTTACACCTCTTGTATCATGATGAGAAACTTAAAGTTTGAAAATTTGGTTAGTGCTGCATGTTTGGAAAATCTTAACAAGGATGATTATTTAAGCTAATTATAAATGGACTTTTGTTTCCCAGAGATAACAGGCAAATTAAAGTGATTCAAAGTTATATAAAGGCATTAGGAAAATACAGATCTTAAGCAAGTAGTAGAAGGCTATATTGTGTATGCTTTCCAGATTAATTTACTGGGTAGAATCCAGAATTCTGCATGAAGTTCTTCAATTTGAAGGCTTGTCGCTGTACTTAGTCATCATCTTGGGTTTTGTAGTTCTTAAGTTCAAGTCTCATGAATAGACTGCAGATCATGCAACAGCTTCTGTTTGTTTGGTGAATCTTCCAGTTTTGATCTGATAGATAAAGATTTTTTATGTTAAGGGTTTTTATTAATTTCTTATACAAGGTGAATTATTATTTTCTCCTTAGGCAGAGAAAAACAGAGCAGCAGCAATGGCAAATAATCTGCAGAAGGGCAGTGCTGGTCCTATGAGGCTCTATGTGGGATCATTACACTTCAACATAACTGAAGATATGCTTCGAGGAATCTTCGAGCCATTTGGCAGGGTAAGCTTTAATTTGGCATGTTGTGTTAGAGTAGTTTATTTGAAAAACGTAGCTTAGGTGTAGAGCACTGGCACTGTCTGGAAATAATTCAGCTTCATACTCACATAACACTTGCTGATTTCTTGCACTGCTGTGCCCATGCATCCACAGGCCTTAGCTATGTGGGTAGTGGAAGAGCAGATGAGAATTTGGATTTGTGATTGTGTCCAGTGAATATGAATGGCTTCTTACAAAGCTCAGAATTCAATGAGTACCTGAAATTAAGGAACAGGGGAAAAAACCCCCAAACCACACAAATTGCCTATGTTGTATCCCACTCCGGCAGCTTGTAATACCTTTCCCTTCTAGGATTGTGAATGGGAGCCCCATTTCATGGGTTAAAGCACAAAACACAGAACTGGGGCTGAGGTCCCTGAGTAATACTGTCTGTCATCTGAGAACTTTTTGCTGCAGCTTTAGCTGCTGTTAAGACCAGGAACTAGCAGGACGTCCTCTACAGTTCTGACTTGGGCCCATTCTCACTCCTGAGCACTGGGCAGCAGGATGCAGCACAGCAGTAAGTTTATGTAGAGAGAATTACGGAAGTGAGCAGATAAAATCTGAAGTTTCCAGTGGAGCTACAATACATGTTACCCCTGCTGTGCTATGGTACTGGAGTATATATCCTTTAGATAAGGGAGCAGTTAGACATTCAGTATGCTTCTTGATGGGGAAGAAGAAGTCTGTTAATGTTTGAGGTTTTTGCATACTTTCTTTGGATATGAATTCTGCCTCGTACATGTAGTAGCAGTGCTTTTCACATGCTTTTTTCAGACTTGGTATGCGTATCCCTTTAAATCTCTTGTGCAAAACTTTGGAAAATTGCTACAATTGATTAAATTTTAATCCACATAATTGCTATTCTTGTGGTTTGGGGTGGGTGTTTTTTTTTTTCCCTCAAGGTCTGGCAGTGGGATTAAGGTAGTTTAGGAGGCTTATATGGAGATCTGTGAAGATCTTTCCTTCTTACTCTGTATGCTCCAGGCCTTCCCAATGCTCTTTTATGGCTAATGAAAAACTCAGCAATGTGTTTTAAATTCAGTAACTATAAACTTCTAGGAGCTCCCATATACCAATAGGTATTAAAATATACAACTGTTTCTTAAAGACTTTGGTCAGTCATGCAAACTGCTTTTCTTAGCTTGTTAAACAGAGTTTCTCAGCATATGAGGTGCTGTGGTCAGTGTATTTGTTAGGATCTGAGCATGTCTGCATGCTCATTGTCTGCTGTTATTCTGCAGCAGGACCAAGCCTCTGCTTGTAGCTGAGCTCAAAACTCTTTGTTTACCTGCTTCTGTCTTTACTATCCAAGTACCTATTAGCTGTCTGTATTCTAATTTTGAAATGAGGAAGGAATGAGAAACTGTTTTAAAAAAAATAAAAGTAGTAGTTTCACACTCATGTATCTGTATTTGACAGGGCTGTTTTCATGTTGTGTACTGGTATCTCGGGGTTTGTTCCAAAATGTCTGATAATAAATAGCGTTATTCTTATCTTTAGATTGAAAGTATTCAACTCATGATGGACAGTGAAACTGGACGTTCAAAAGGATATGGATTCATCACGGTATGACTAGAATTGCCAGCTTTCTTAGACAATTTCTGAATGTAACCTTCCCATGCAGGAGAGTATCTCTATACATAAACCTCCCGTGTTTATCTGTGTGGTTATATAGTAGCAATCTAAACATAATACACTAAGCATAATCTAAGATTGTTACATAGACATAGTAGCTACTATATTGCAACTTTATATCTCTATAGGTCTCATTTAGAAGTGTCGTGTTGCAGGATGCAGCACTGGTCTTTTTCTTTGTTTCTGACAGTTGTCTGCGTATTGTGAATGAGCAATGAATGTGTTTAGATGTGAAGAGTTTCCTTTGTAGTCAGTGCTTGCAAAAGCAAATGCTACCTTCTGCAGGCAAAGACTCTAGTAAAAGACTGGTGTTCTTTATAGCTGAAAATAATTGAATTTGAGCTTTTTAGGGGAAATAAATTTTTAGAGGCTGAAACTTTCAGTTGAAAACATCTTTCCTCTTTACCCTCACATACACAATTTTGTGAACTTGAGTTTCTTGACTGACCTGGCATTTTGTCATGGGGAAAAAAGTCTCAGCTGGGACCTCTGGCAGGTGGACACAAATGAAACCAAACTTACTATATAGTTCATACTTGGCGGTTTTAACACTGATAAAATGCTTGTATGTTTATTTTTAAGTTTCACAGCATAAAGCAGAACATCTGTTTAGGAATAACCAGTAAATACCATGGCACTTGCGAGGTTACAAAGGAAGTGAGTGTCACTCTTGAAAGAGAACTGCAGTCATGACTTTTGTTGATTGCAGTGCCTAGATGCTGTAACTTCAACAATATGTTTAAATATATAGTACCTAACTATGAGAAAGTAAATACCAAAATATGTGTGTGTTTGGTTTAAATGAAAATTACAGAGCACATTTACATTAGCTTGTTGCTGTTTATCTTAGAGAGTTTCTGCTGTTTGCGTAATTGTGGATATTACATACAGTAGAAATGTTGCTGAGTCCTGTAGGTGGTATTATTGAATTTGTGTTTTTCCAATCTACAGTTCTCAGACTCTGAGTGTGCCAAAAAGGCCCTGGAACAACTCAATGGATTTGAGCTGGCTGGGAGGCCAATGAAAGTTGGTCATGTAACTGAGCGTACTGATGCTTCTAGTGCTAGCTCATTTTTGGATAGTGATGAGTTGGAACGGACTGGAATTGACTTGGGAACAACTGGTCGCCTTCAGCTGATGGCAAGACTTGCAGAAGGTATGTGCAATGTTGAATAACAAGTGTATGAACATACAGAAGTTTGCAGAATTTGAATTAAAATACTCCACAGAACTGTTAGAATAAATGTTAGAATAAATGTATGAAGCTTCTAAATGCATGGTATTTTTTATCTTCTGACAACAGTAAGATTTCTGATGCTTCTGTTACTGCATTCCTAACTGAGTGAAAGGCTTTCTCCAAGGTCTCTATATGTGTTCTGTTCCAGGTACTGGTTTGCAGATTCCTCCAGCTGCACAGCAGGCTCTGCAGATGAGCGGATCTTTGGCCTTTGGAGCTGTGACAGGTAAGAAATGACCTATATATATATTCATGAATTTGAGACAAGAGGTACTTAACTATGGTTTTTGATCCTTTAAAATGAGAACACAGGTATTGCAGCATGTTTTACAAACTGTAAAACACTGCAAATCCATAAACAAAATACTAGTAGCAGTATATCACAGTTTGGATGGGTGTGATTCACTTTGCATATTTTTGCAAATCTATTGGTTTTCACCCCAAATGTTTGTCTCTTCACTGTTCTCTGCTAGTGGGGATTTGTATGTTCTGCTGCAGCTGTAAGTGTTGACTGTTAAAAATGACAGGCTCAGAATTGGAAGGGGCTTGACCCCTTTAGAAAAACCAGAGCTGTACGAGGGGCAGGAAAGTTATTAGGAATTTATGGGGGACACATCACAAAGATGGCAGCAGTGTTTTTACAATGTATGTCCTGGTGAGGAAAGACATTTTGTGTCAGGGAATATGTGTGTTGCTTGGATTTGGCTGTAGTTGAATGTGTGTTCTGCAGGTGGGTATGCTGGAATAAGGCTGAGGGATGTGATTGCTGCTGCTTTAGCTCGTATCTGGCCTGCAAAACAAACTATTCATGGGGTCTTCAGAACTAGAGCAGTGAGTAACCGCCCTGAAGGTTACATCTTTTTTGCTGCTTTTGGTTAATGCTAAGAACAAAGTATATGGAACTCTTACAGCAGTAGAAAAGATCTGAATGTCACAAATAACTCGATGCTGAAACCTGTGGGAAGTGTAAGGAAAGTAGCAAAGAAAAGGTGGCATTGTTGTTTGCCTTCCTGCACAGCTTGTGATGGAAATGGTTAAGACCTAATAGATAGGTCTGAATCATATTACTGAAGATCAGGTGCAGTCTTAAGAAGAACATACATGTGAAGCTATAGACAGTTGCTGAAAGCATATAATAGAGTTGTTCTAGAGATGTGCCCTTGGAAGGAAAAGGAACTGGCTAGCGACAGAAAAATGTCGGTTGTCTGTTTGAGAAGGATGAAAAAGGTACAGTGGTCAGAATAAAGTGTATCTAGTCCAGAAAGAGAAGGAAAGGTAATCACCACTAAAGTTAGATCAACATTAATGCAGTTTATAGAGTGGTTTGGCAGTCTTGTGTAGAAACACGCACAGGCAATTAGAAATGAGAGTAGTGTTTTGAACGCCAGTCCTTTTTATCCCCACCATTTATAAGAAACAAGATCAAAAAAATCCAAGCTCACTAAATCAAGAACATGGCCAAAAATGTCTGACATAGCTGGATGGTTCAGGTGGCATGGAATCAGCATGAGAAAACATGGCTGTGGAGAAATAAATGATGAGGCTGAATACAGGTGTTTGAAGAAGAAGCATGTTTAGCAACAGTAGAAATAAAGGTGGTAGGTGTAGTATTGTTTATTCCACTTGTACTGTACAAAAGGAATAAGGTGCAACTTAAGTAACTTCAGAAAAAGATAAAACTTTTTGCTGCCGTAGAGTCATGAGCTATCCCCAAAGTGAGATTTGGTTATGGATTAAAGATCTCTTTACTCTTGTTAGAGAAAATTACTACCAGGAATTATGTCATTGTGGGAGACTTTAACTTCCCCGATACAGATTGGAGAAGAATTGCTAGTAATAATGGTGGGGCCCAGATATTCCTGGATGTGATATCCGACAAATTTCTTCATCAAACACTCACTGACTCATGAAGAGGGGATGCTATTTTAAACTCAATTTGGTAAGTAATGAAGATGTTATGGATGAGAATAGAAATGACCATTGACTTGAGGGTTCATGAGTTGCTCACATTTAAATGGAAGGCTACACAAACAGGTCTTACTGCTGGTTGAAGAAACAAGGCAATTAAGTCATCTAGTCTGAGCAACTTGGGTGTTTGAACAGGCAGGATGTGAAAAGTTTCTTCTGTTTCACATTGCTAATGCTGTGTTGGGTCTGCATTCTGCAGAAAGAAGAAAACGTCCTGTTAGTGTGGGCTCCACACTAAATCTGGGTGATCAGCTACTTAAAAAGAAATAAGGAATGACCACACAGCCTGTGAAGAATAGGGGAAAGGGACTGATAATAAAACTGTGTTTTTAGTTCGGGAAACAGATAAGAAGATAAATATTGATAATGGTCTGCCAACAGTCAGATTGAGTTAGACATTGTAAAAGTCATGAAAGCAATAGATGGTGGTTTAACAACTCTTAAAAAAAAAAAAAAAAAAAGGAAATGGGACTCAGGTGGATGAAAAACTACTCCCAAGACGTTTCTGTGTATTTCATTGCCTCAATTTATAGTGGGGTCACTGGTCATAAAGTTTGGAATTTAAGGAAGGTAAGCTAGGAATATGTAGTTCAAAAAAAAAAAAGAAAATTATTCCCAAGGTAGAAATGAAGCTAAAAGTAAGAGGCTAATGTAACAGTTCAGAGGAGTAAAACTCCCATGAAATGAGTGAGGGAATACATGGCGTGGAACATGAGATCTCATCTTTGCTATTGTTAATAAACATATTAAGTCCATGATATGGTATATAGCTGGAACATGCAACTCTAAATTCCATACACTTTAAGGAAGAAGAATGTGGTTTGGCCAGATTCTGGTCCTGTTACTGACTAGACTTTGCTCTTTCAGAAGTCATACTAAAGAAGGGTAAACTGGAGAATATTATGCACGTATAGCATACTGACAGAAACTGCGTTTAAAGACCAACAGTCTTTGATAAACTGCCTTTTCTAGGCAGAGGAGGAGCAGTAGTAGAACTCTTCTTGCTGATCTTCAGACTCCTGTCATTTGGAAGTTACTAAACTGGAGAAATGGGTAATAAAGGAAGTAAAAGGTGTGTCAAGAAGCTGGCTCAGAAAGAAGGTGGTGTTTTTTTGTTTTGGTTTGTTTTTTTTTTTTAACTGGCTAAAGCCAGGGAAGTTGGAGGCTGTTAAAGCCAAGGTGTTGGGCTGGTCTTGTGGAATATTTACATGAGTGAAAATGGTCAGCAGTAGGAAAGAGGTGAATAAATGCGTAGATGCTGTGGATAAGAGATTCTTGGGGTGTTGTATATTGTTCACCTCTTCAGGGTTGAATCAAATGCCAGTCACATAGTCTTGGAGCTTAGCTGTGGAAGAATGGCCAAGGAAGAGAAAAATATCTAAATACTTCAGTTTATTGGTGCCAGAATATGACCTGGCAGCGTGATGCATTGTTAAAATATCAGCTGTGTTCCTGGAGACAGTCATGCCTGAGTATCTGAGGTGTAATGTGTACATCCACAAACATTTCTGATAATCCATGTTCAAGAGGGGGTGAATCAAACTAAAATAGGGAAGGTAAAAAATTGGTTTTATGGGAGACCTGAGAATTGGGCCATTATTCCTGTGGAGAAAATTCTAGCAGGAAAAAGAATTTGAAGCTGAACAGTTGTAGCTGTGTACTCCCTGTTCTCTTAACATAAAATTTTAAAATAGTCAAGCTATGGAACATTTTTCTAATGCTTTGTGGGACAAAGCATTCCTTACTTGTGGAAGGAGCTATCTGTTTATGGAAAAAATTGAGACGGTGTGCTGCAAAAGAGGAAGAATAGGTATTATTGTGCTGGACCTCCATTTGGTCTCTGTTCTCTTCTGAGTAATGACTCGGGACACGGGGCAATGCTTGGCCGGCTTTGGCCTATTTAAAGCCATCTGCATTTAAAAATAAACTTACTGTTTTAAGACACTAACTGCTTTGATAGATATTCCTGTATTTCTGCTTCTCTGTACAGTAACCATGTACTCCCATCATGCTGAACTTGCTGCTCTTACAAGTGATATATATGAACATACTGAAAAAGTTACTTTGACCTGAATTAGACAGATGTATTAATTTTAGTTTCTGCATCCTACTCAAAAGTGCATGTAGGGAAACATGAGTTGACAGTAAAGAGTGACAATGAATTTCTAACTCAGAGTGGTTTTAGAAGTGAGAGGAAAAGACCATTCTTCAGTCATGAGCAACAAGAGAATGTGGTTAGTTGATAAAAGATCTGGTGAACAGTGGGTTACATTTCAAAGGTGGTATATAATTGACCTATGAAACTGCTGTTGCACAAGATAGTGGTAGCTGACTTTGCTGTGTTTAGAACATATCTTACTTGGCCCTGGACAGAATTTGTGTTGGTGATATATGCAGGTTTACCATGTTTGGTGCGGGAATTCCGGAGCATTTGGCTGTAGAGCCCCAGGCTGACTCACGTAGACAAGTTTAGCTGGACATGATGGTTTGGAATGGCAGAGGAAAAAGTGTCTGTCATCATCTAAATTGAGAGAGTTCAGAGATTTGTGAATTTTTTAAAAATACCTTTGTTTTCAAAAGGGCCTGAGTATTAATTAACTAGGTAATTAGTTACAGATTTGGCCAAAACTATGCAGTTTCTGCAGAGAATACAGGCTAAAGCAGCCTTTGCTATTGTGATATTTCTCATTCTATGGAGGTGAGGACTTCCTGTGTTCAGATGTGAATGGAAAACATGTGGAACATAACCAGCTCTTTTTATAACTCAGCCTTCAGAGCTTGCTCCTTCCAGCTCTTGCTTTTCAGTATGGTTCCCAGTATGTATTCTTCTTTGCAAGGCACTTGGAAAGGCACTTGAGGAAAATCTAGAAAAAACATTTACTCCTGTTGGTTCTTCAGTGTTGTGGAGGAGATTTTATTAGAAAGGGATAAAGTGTGTTGATACGTGGTGCATTCAGGTATTTCCAGGTAAGCTTAGAAGCTTATTTGGTGCTCATCACTTTGTTACTTTCTAAATGAGTGAATTAAGGTGATAGTTTGCTTCAGTCTTCTCACACTTATTGTCTGTTAACTGGAACCATTATTGAAGGGGGCTTATGCTTACAGTTATTGAATTCTGAAGTTTTCTGTTAGTTCAAAGATGTTAAGTATTGAAGTCATGTACTTGGAATAGCTAGGAAGTCGGCATTTGTTTGCTCATCACTTTGAATTGGGACAGGTGTATGTTGTTAAACAAGTAAATAATGATGTTGTTAAGTTAGTATGTTTTCTAGGCAAATTATGTGTTCTGAACACTTGAGAACGTTCTGAATTTGAAAAATACCAAAGTTACTTGTATCATGCCATTTATATTAAAGGATAGCAGATGAAGTATTGCCTTATTCTACTTGAAATTTGATAACTGTTTTAAGAATGTCAGGTTTGGATAGCTGTGTGCTTAATTGCGTTCTGGTGGTAAAGATGTCAAACCTCTAATGCATGTCAGAATTGCTGTAATTATTTTCTCGTGGAATAAAACATGTCTTGTAAAGAGCTCAATCACAGCAAAAGTAAGTTGTGAGTGATACATTGAATTAAAGGACATGCTTATGTCTGTCCTTTTAAGGGATTGTTTCTCTTTAAACTGCTTTGTGGTCATGGAATCCCAAAATATTCCAGTTGAGAAGCTGAAATTAGTGAAACTTCACAACTAGAGAGGAACAGTGAGACTGGGTTGAGATACTGGAATAAGCTCTTAACCACAGAAATACAAGCTGAACAACCTGGCTGGCAGGGGGATGATACTGTGATGCTGGCAAGCATACTAATAAACTTCTCTGTATTTTTCTTTAGATTTACAAACGAGACTGTCTCAGCAGAATGAAGGTAAGTTAGCATTTGATATGACTTGTAATTAGTAGGTTTTATTTCAGGTGTCCGTAGGTGAAATGGTTCTGGTATAGGGTTTGCCCATACCTGAGATATTGTTAGTTAGGTGTCTGTGGGGAATCATGCTGTGATTTATTTTTTATTTTTTTTTTTTTTTTTGACTGAAAATTCTTCGTAGCATTTTCTCCAGTGTTGGTAACATTCTGTACCCATGTGTTAGTCCAAGAAAATGTGTGGGTTGATATTTGTGATTGGGTAGGAATATTCTCCTTGCTTTGGAGAGGGGTCATTTGAGAATCAGGATTTTGGGTTTACTGTCTCCCGAGTTGCTCATTACCTGTCTGCACAACCCTTAATGTCTGAAGTATATGGGGAAGGGGGCTGTTATTGCAGCTCCACTGACAGAAGCCTGAAGCCTATGGAAGGGCAGCCTGTGGGGCAGCATTTAATACAGTGTATTGGGATGATGAGCAGCAATAAATAACAACTAATAATTTCATAGTTATAGGGAAAGAGCAGTTTCAGTTGTCAGATGCTTCCTGTAATCTGCATTTTCAGGGGATCAAGGTGCAGGTACACTTTGGAAGCATAATTCAACATGCTTAAAACAGGTTTTAAGAATTCTCCGAGGTGTCTGTCTTTGCTGTGCAGTCAGCTGAGGTAGTGCTGTGCTGAGCTGCTGTTGGGCTTCCATGGGGGGCAAAACATTAAAGATGCTTCTGACATACAACTCAGGCAGACATTTTAGATGCAAATGAAGATGCATGCATTTTAATGTTTAAATGGAAAATCTGCCAAAATCAATGTACATGATTATATTTTCACTTTTCAGCTTCAACTCTGATTCATAATGTTCTGGGTTTTGTATTGATCTCTTTAAATGTATCTATCATCAGTAGTGTCTGGTTCTGAGTTTTGATTTCCTGCCTTCAATTTTTGTTTAGTCAGAGCTGTTTCTATTATGCTGAATAAATTAGAGCCATGCATAGCAGATTTTTAAATATGGTAATGCGGTTTTTTTCCTACTACAACAGCTCTGGCTGCAGCTGCTTCTGTACAACCAGTTGCAACACAGTGCTTCCAGCTTTCCAACATGTTTAATCCTCAGACGTAAGTGACTTACTATTGTCTGTTGGGCATTTGTCAGTGACTTTAACATGGAAGAAAGAAATCAGAACGTTGCAGGGGTGTGTTTAATGGGTTTTGGGTGTGGATTCTGTGTGAGTGATATCTCTGTCCTGTTTTTCCTTCCATTGTACAGTGAAGAAGAAGCTGGATGGGACACAGAAATTAAAGATGATGTGATTGAGGAATGTAACAAACATGGAGGAGTTATCCACATCTATGTTGACAAAAACTCAGCTCAGGTATGCCTGGTTCTGGGGGGGGGACACACTGAGCAGATGTTAGTAGTTCTGTTGCTCTGTTTTGTCTAGGAGGAGCATTACAAATATAGGGTTTTTTCCTAAACTGAACCTAAATTTCTTAGTTTGTGCAGAATGTAAGTGGTCCCTCCTATTGTGAATCACTGTGTGTAACTTGGTTGGATCCAGTATGAGCAGCTTTCTGGTGCTGCTCTGGCAGCTTCACTCAGCTGAAGTTCCTGTGGGAGAGCAGTGACCTCTTCAGGCATTTGGCATTTCCCTTAAGCTGTACCTTTCCTACAAGTCATGGACTTCAGTTTCCTCTTTCTAGAGCACAGGCTTCAGCAGAAAGGGCCCTTGCACCAAGAGAATTATGGTGTGCAGGTAAATATGTGCTTCATCCCATGCTTAGGAACAATTATGGTCACTCATGGCGATTAAAGCCTTGTAGCTGGCAGTCTGAGGGCGTGGAGTTAGAACAGGGAAGAGAAAGACTGCTGCTGCTGGCTGAATTTCAGATTCATACCTGCATCTTAAACAGGTGAATATATTTTTCTTCCGACTTCAACCTGTTTACATAATCCCTGGATTGGTCACCTCTTCTCTGTATTTCAGCTCTTAGAATGTATAAACTCTGGAAGGTTTGTAAATAGATTAACCATTTTGAACCACTTTTTTTAATTGACAGCCCAAACAGAAGTTCAGTCTTCAGATGCTTTCACAGTTAGGTTAATTTCTACCCATCAGACACTAAAAGTGTCCTCTTGTGTTCCATGCTGTGGTACAAAGGCTGAAACCCATGTTTTGGTTGGTGTGCTTAGGTGGGATTGTTCTGTCCTGGTGATGCACTTGGCACTCACCAACCATCACTGTCTTGTGCAGGTGCCCCAATGTCACCTGAAACCCTTTCTTGTGGGTTAGAGAGGAGCTGCAGTCTGGCTCATAAAACAGCATGCCACCTTCCCTGGCATTTTGTGATCTTCAAGATCACAGTGGTGATCTTGGACTGTTGGACTGATGAGAGGCAGAAACCTTGCCCACAATGTATGTATTACTTAGAGAAAATGAAGTGTTCTTTGACAGAAAAAACTCAAAACAACCAACAACCCAGAACCTTTCCTCCAAAAAAAAAACCCCAACAATCAAACACAAAGAAAACCACCACACCGACCCTCAAGATACCTCACATAGGTTCTGAGCACCTGGAGCTGCAAAATTCTGTTTCAGGTTAGCAGGTGAATTTAAAAGAAGAAACTACAAGCTACTACGTAATGAGTTAATGTTTCTGAGTTAAAATGTTTCATAAAAAATGAAATCTGTTTTGTCATAGTAGCACAGCAGTGACCCAGATATAAAATACCCACTGATACAGTTTCCATTGTACCACTCTGCTTTCCAGGCTTAGAATCTGGGCACGTTCAGACAGATTTTCATGCTGAGGGCTGTCAGGGATTGGCTATGAGGATGTGATTTGTTGTGGATGCAACAGTTGCAGTCCCAGCTGAATGCATGGCTCATGTACCGCACCTATCTGTGCTGCTGGGTGTTAAGGAAAAGCACAGCTTTGCGTTGCTGCACTTCATTTGGGCATTTACGCAGCTTGGCTGCCTTTGCAGGTGGAGGCTGAGAGCAGAGCTGTGTGTGTTTGATTGCTTAGTGCCTTAATCACCAGTCCCTAAGCTCAGGTTCATCCCATGAGAAGGGGCTGAGTTAGATTGCAGTGCGAAGAGTTAATACAGGCTGCCTAAAACTGCTAAGGGGAAGGCTGGAATCTGTTTCTTAATATACTGTTTTCCTGAAAAATCTGTTTCGGCTAGAATTGATCTGCTTGGGTATTACTGATGGTCTATTTATAGCAGGCAGCCAGAAAAATGCCACACATTACTGTGTGTCTGGGAGTTGTTGGATGTGACTGTTGCAGTTCTCTGGATCAGGGAGGCACAGTGCTTGATCTGCAGATGGGAAACTCCAGGTGTCTCTGGTGAGGTTCAGAGATCAGTCTGGCATTCACCTTGGGAATCATCTCAGGCTCTTCCTGCCCTGCTGGGGTGGGATTTTTCCCTTTGCCTCAGTTATTGTTCAAGTAATGACAGACATGCTGAAGTTCACGTAGGAGTATTTTTATTTTATCAGTCTCCTTTGAAGTGCTGCTTGTCCTTCCCATCTGGGGGAATGGGGGAGTGTTTCGTTCTTGTAGAATCCAGGCTGTGAGCTTGCATGTTGAGTGAAGCATATGTGGTTGATGTTAGTGGCTTTTACAGACCTTGGCAGCTGGGCTGCCATGGGGGCAGCCAGACCCCTTGTACTCTTCTCTTTCTCATGGTATTAGTGATTGGGAGCCTTTAGATCCCCTCCCTAAAAGGCTCTCAGGAGCAGATCAGCCATCCATGACTCAGTGATTGCACATGGAAGTGCGTGTTTGGGCTGTCTTGCAAAATCCTATTTAGAAAAATTGACTGCTGCAACAACTGCCACAGTGGGGTAGTGCCTGCCAGTACCACTGTCCCCTTCTCTTGTGCTCATTCTGTGTTAATGTTTTATGCCAACGGGTGCCCAGTGGAGTGGGTGTGCCTGTCACAGCCAGGTCCGGGGGTGGCTGAGGAAGAGCAATGGGGAAGTGTCTCCGAGCCCTCACAGGCTGCACTGTTGTGTCTTGCAGGGCAATGTGTATGTCAAATGTCCCTCCATTGCTGCTGCCATCGCGGCTGTCAATGCATTGCATGGGAGGTGGTTTGCAGGTGAGTGCTCCATGTACACGCCTACATTTAGTTATCCATTACAGAAATGACCAAATACTGATTTTTTTTTTTCCTCTTGTTATTAGGTAAAATGATTACAGCAGCATATGTACCTCTTCCAACATACCACAGCCTTTTCCCAGACTCTATGACTGCAACCCAACTACTGGTTCCTGTTCGACGATGAAGATTAATTTAGTCAGTTTTGTACATAGGTATTTTTTGGAGGAAGATTGAGTTATCTTTTATTTAGATAAAACTAAAGGAAAGGATTTAATGTCATTTTGTGTACACTTCCTGCTATCTTTAAAAATAAAATGAAGTAAGCAGAAACGCAGTGTGTTCATTCTCCCTTACTAGCATTTCCACTGTATACAAAGCTGTTGACTTCTTGTTCTGCCTTGTAATTCTTGTACATTGACAAAGGTGATCCGTAGGAACTGAGAAGTAGCTCATAGGTAACAAGTATTCTGTAAAAGGCAGATGGGACATAATGACATTTTTAATGTTTCATGAGCCTTTCTTTTAATGCAGCAAAGACATTTTACATTTCACTAAATGTGGGTGATCTGCTCAAGGGTAATAACAGAGAGAGACTGGATGAAGGGACATATTTAGTGTTTTGTATAAATGGAAAATCCGAAAACCTACTGAATGCTGACTGCAGACAGCTACTTTAGCTTGCTTTGTGCTGAATAATTGGTAAGAATAGAAGGATTGAAGGGTTTTATTTCTTGATGGTAACTTTTGATTATTGTATCTGTAAAAGTTTCTTTGTAAATACTGTGAGGTGTGTCTAAGTTTCCAAACAAAACATCTCTGCATTTCCGGATGAGTTTTCATGTGTGCAGTGGGGCAGGGCTGAAGGATTTCACCCAAGTCTGAAAATGGGTAGGAAATACAGAAATATGTTTTGTTCTGGTTGCATATAATCTTTGCTCTTTTTAAGCTCTGTGAGCTCTGAAATATATTTTTGGGTTACTTCAGTGTGTTTGACAAGACAGCTTGATATTTCTATCAAAGACTTTCATATTGCAACAATCTTTGTAAGAACCACTCAAATAAAATTCTCTTAAAAAGGCCTTCATGAAGCTTTATTTCTCTGCTCTCCCAATGTGACTTAAACAGTGTGTGCTTAGACCTAGAGGTGACAGATGTTGTGCAATGCCAGATGTCTGGGATCCCAGTGCACGGTATCCAGGTACACCTTGTGATATCGTGTGCTCAGAGCGTACATGCAAGAGCTGTTCCCAGCCCTCTGTGCAGTGTGGCAGTGGTTGTTGAGGTCCTAGGCACAACTCTCCTCCTCAGGCATGCTTAAACTTCAGTCCAGAGATGACTCCCTCCTGCCCACCTCCACTCCCATCCACAAATGCTTGAGAGTCCTGGAGCTGGAAGAGTCAGTTACAGTGGCTTTCAGTCTGGTTTCTAGAGGGAACCTGCCCTTGTGCTTTGCCGTTTCTACCCCGTCCCATCTCCCTGGCCTTTTTAACCACTAAGAAAAGCTGTGTTTGACCAAGGTGGAGAGAGTAGGGAGAACAGAACATTCCTCGGGTGTGGATGAAGGTGGAGCAGGCAGCAATGGGTGCTGGTGTGCCTATGGTGTTGCAGGGAGAGGACCTGCTCTGCAGCCCCTGGGTCTGTAGCTGTGCCTGAGCTGCAGTGGGGCAAGGGCCTGTCCTTAATCAAGGAACTGGGAGCAGGCATAAGGCAAAGGCTGAGGGGCTGGGAATGGTAACACAGCTGAAGAAGCTGCTCTCTAGGTGTGCTTGACCTGAGAACAGGCTTTGAGTGGTGAATTTGTGTTTCTGCCTTAAAAACTGGGGAAAAGGCACTTGTATGAGGTGCTGTTTGCTACTGCTCACATACCTTCCTTAAACAACTAAAGGAGGAGCAGAGAGAGGCCTTGTTTCAAAGGGCAAGTAGTGGAAGAGTACAACACCAACGACCTTTTCCTCGATCAGCTGTAGGCAGTGCTTCTGGGGCTGGTGAGTAGTGGGAGAGATCCCCCCTGCTCTCCTGGGGAAGTGTGGACCACCTTGTAGGCTGCTAAAACGTATGATAGGAAAAGGGTCTGTTTCTGGGAGTACAGCTCTTATGTGACCTGCCTGAATCCTGGGCCCCCTTACTCTGTTGAGGGCATCTGCCCTGTGACATCTGCAACTCAGAAATAGGACCACCTTCAACCCACCTATTTTTGCAAGAGGAGAGAAACTTGATCATTAGTCTGAACTACCAACCATCTAACTTTCCTAGACTCAGGAATGCATGAAGGACCAGAGCAGCTCCACATCCACATGGGGAATGTGAGCTGCCCAGATGCCAAAGGGAGAGACTTGTGTGGTGTACTTACATCTGTAAAACAGGACCTTTAATGTAGTAAAAATTACTACTAATTCTCATTGTTGTGGGAGTAAGAGATGGGGGAAAGTAAAAATTTTGTAAAAACCATGCTTTCAGTCAGCAGAGCAGAGAGGGTAGGACTGTGTTGTTTCATGAAAAGCTCTCACTTCCAGGTATCTAAAGATTTTATTATCGTACAGAGGAGGAATGGCTGGGTGGGGGCACTATGGGATAAATCCCAAACTCCGGATTAGCAGCGTATTCCCATACCAATGGCCATGAATGTCCCAAACGTCCCACCGCTTTGCATCATCGTTTTGCCAACTCCACCCATCAGCTCTCGTCCTCTCATGCCAATCCTGAGATAAAGAAAACCACAGGAATTATATAAAATCTGAAACCTGACAGGTCACAGACATACAGCAGAAAACATCTGAGACAATCAGCTCATGGCTGCAAATTGTATACTTCTTCAGTCTAAATCCATGCAATTGTACAGAGACTGGCTGCAGTGCCCTGCACTACTGCAGGGACTCTTAGGTGGCCCTTGCCAATGGCCCATGTGTATTTTTTCCTGCAGTGGAACCTTCCTGCCATACTTTTAGCAGGAACAGCTTTGCATCCTGGTCTCCCAAATACCCTTAATATGGAGGGGGGAAAAAAGTGTTTTCCCAATGTTTCACTTGCCAGAATACAAAAAGAGTGGTCTGAGCTGTTGTACTGCCACCCTCTAGCTGCACTGACAGTGTTTTTAATGCCACCAACTTAAAATTTTCTCTTTACTGACTCTCTTTTCAATATGGGACATGTGAAAGGCCTAGAAACTTCAAAAGGTGTTTCTCTTCTCCAGTTTTCACTTAACTGAGGTCAGACTGAAACAAAAAGAATTGTTCTGTCTCAAGAAACTCTTGTAGTATTTGGCCTTTAAGCACTGCAGTGACTTTGGGGTCTAAAGAATTTCATGCACTTCATTCTTAAAACATGAGATTTTCCCTCAGAAATGGTACAGCAGAAGTACTGTAGCTGTGTCATTCAAGTACGACAGAACCACTCTCACTGATTCTTCTAGATCCCCTAAATCTGTATCCTCTACCAGCATCGTGCTGCTTACAAATACCCTCTGGGGACTGAGAGGGAATTGAAAACTTCAAACTCCCATTGGATTAGACTTTGTGACTTTTCCTCCTTTACCTCACTACCAAATCATTGCCCATGTTTAATCACTGATAAAAACCATCAATCAGAAAGAGTTCTGCAAAGTATGAAAGAGCTGACTTCAGTGATTCTTTGTCATAGATGATGTGCAAAGCCAGTCAGCAGTGCCAGAGCAAACACAGCAAGCACGGCTTGTTTTCATGTTAGTATGCTGGCAAGCCCCAGGGGAAGGTGGAATATTGCCCCTCTCCGTTGCACAGTGCGACTGTGCCAATGCCAGCCACGGCTCTTCAGCTCTTACTCAGGGTCAGTTTGCTAACTGCCTCTGTGCAGGGCATGGGACACGCAAAGGGACCACGATGCAGGCACTGAGAGCTTACAGAGAACCTCAGGAAGCTTTAGGGCCAAGAGAGGGCTGCACATGTATCTGCATAGACAATTCATACGGTTTCTCCTGGAGCTGATACTCCACAGCCTCAGCTTCCCAATGAACCTCCTTTACAAGAGGTAAGAAAAGATCTGTGAAACTGTGATCTTCTGGCATATGGGGGACCCAAAGGTGATGCCCTGCCAGCACCAGACTCACCTGCTGGAGGCCATGGCTCACTGCAGTAGCTGAAGTCCCAGACAAAGTTCCACTAATGGGACTGGCACAGGACCAGACCAAATCCCTTCCCAACCCCACAGCAGGGCCATTTCTCTCTGGCTATCGCCCTGTCACCACCTGTCTGTGGAAGCCATTTCCTCGGCGTACCTGAGGCAGGAAAACGTGCCGAACAGCGCTCCTGCAGCCATGCCCACTGCAAAGCCCATCATGAAACCCATCTTTATTCTGTCAAAGCAGCTGGGCTGCGACTGCCCATACGGGCCCACGGTCACAGGCATCTAAAAAAGAAAGGACAATGCCCACATCGATTTACTGCTTTGTCTAAAAAACTTCTATAACCAAACTGCGCTGGCAGGCCGGCCCATGTAGCTCAGAGCTTCTCGCGCGTGCACAGCTGGAGGCTGTGCTGGCTGCCAGGCTTGTTTCCTTGCCTGTCAGACAGGAAGGACAAGGAGGGAACGACGGCCTCGTTTCCCCTCAACAAGCTCCTGTGAGCGCCGCTGTGGCTGCCGAGGCTGTTCGGGGGCCTCATCCTGTGTGTTCTCCAGCCCCTGTGAGCAGTGCACGCGGCACCTGACCGACCCTCAGCTGCCGGCCCGTCGTCCCCGGCTGCCTCCGGCCTCGGGGACAGAGGAGCGGACAGCGAACCCACCCTTACGGAGACCGAGGCCAGAACGAGGACTCAGTGCAGGGGCTCAGGCCTTGGCCGCCCCGGGAACGGCGGCCATCGCCTGCCGTCCAGGCGCAAGAGTTCTCGGGGGTGCACCGGGGTCCTCAGCGCGCGCTTCACCTCGCCAGCACCCCGTCCGCCCCCGTTCCCGGGCCCCCGCCCTGCCCTGCCCTGCCCTGCCCTGCCCGTACCTCGCTAGGCCGCACCGCGCCTCCGCCTGTCTGGGCCTCACTTCCGGCGCGAGCCGTGACGTACAGGAAGAGGTGGACACGGCCGTGTCCCGCCCGTCGCGCGCCATGCTGCTGTGGCGGCGCCTGGCAGCCCTGAGGGGCGAGCGAGTCCCGCGGCGGCTCCGAGTGGGGGGACCGGGACCGGGATCGGGATCGGGGTCGGGGTCGGGATCGGGACCGGGACCAGGTAAGACCGCAGTTGGGCAGAGCCCCTGCCCGGGCAGGGACAACGCCTCCGCCCCCGCCGGCCCCTGTCAGCAGCTTTGCCTCCTCTTCTTCCCTCAGGGCGAACCGGCGATGGCGGCGGCGCTCCTCGGCCGCTTTACATGGATGTCCAGGCCACCACCCCGCTGGTAAGGGCCGCGCCGAACATGGGAAGCAGAGCGGGGTCTCCACACTCCCGATTCTCTCGCCCGAGTCGTCGCGTGTGTTCCGAGCTGCCGGGGGGACGGAGGCGGCGTTCGGTGCCGACTGTAGCGGCACAGGCTGTTCCTGTCACCATAGGGCAGTCTGGGCATCGCCCAGAAGGGCTGTAGCTACGCCGGGCAGCCCCCTGGACGGGCAGCCCCAGCGCCGCAGGGGGGGGGCGTGGCGGATCCGCGAAGGGGCTAGCACCGACCCCTGCGGGAGTGGGGACAGCTGTGAGAAGCAGGAAGTGAATTCAACCAAAATCCTGATCTGACATTTTTCTTAACATTTGTATCCTTTCTGCTTAGAAGAAAGGACAGATTGGATGGGGCTTGGAGCGACCTGATCTAGTGAAAGGTGTCCCTGTCTGTGGCAGGGGCGTGGAACAAGATAAGCTTTACAGTCTCTTCCAACCCAAACCAGTCTGTGATTCTGTTTTCTCAAATGATGCTGTTCTTCTTTGACCTTTGGTGCAGGTCAGGATTAAATGCACAGAACATAATTGCCGAGTACTTGTTGTACGTAACATGTAATAGCCTGAAGTTTTCCAGTCCTGACCTGTGCTAAAGAAAGATACTGTGACAGAAGTGCTGCTGGTCCTGGAGCAGGGAGTGTGTCCAAAGCGAACAGAAGTGTCCCTTCTCCTTTCCTAAGGCTGGGTGGTTTGTGTTCCACAGGATCCCAGAGTCCTGGACAGCATGCTCCCATACCTGACAGCCTACTATGGCAACCCCCACTCCAGGACCCATGCCTACGGCTGGGAGAGTGAGGCTGCCATGGAGAAGGCGAGGCAGGTAAGTCTTTGGCTCTCCACAGTTGTGTTGGTTTTCCTGCTGCTGAGAAAATTCAGGGTCAAAAGAACCTAACAAAACAAGAAGAAAAAACACCCTCTGTTCTCTGTGTGCTGGATTTAGCAGCTTCCTCTTTGCTTAGTAGATTTATTACTGTATTTTAGTAGATTTATTGCAAGAAAAAAGAGAATTATTGATTATTTCAAGTTGAAAGGGACTCACAAGGATCATCAAGACTAACTCTGGCCCTGCACAGGAAACCCCAGCAGTCCCACCATGTGCCTGAGAACATTGTCCAAACACTCCTTCAACTGTGGTAGGCTTAAGGCTGTAACCACTTCCTTGGGGAGCCTGTTCCAGTGCCAGACCACCCTCTGGGAAAAAACTTTTTTCCTCATATCCAGCCTACACTTCCTCTGACACAGCTCTCTCTGTTCCTTCAGGCCCTGTCACCGGTCACCAAGAGCAGAGAGCTGCCTCTCTGCTGCCCCTCATGAGGAAGCTGCAGCCCCCAGTGAGGTCTGACCTCAGTCTCCTCTTCTTCAGACTGAAAAAACCAAGTGACCTCAGCTGTTTGTTTTACAGGCTCCCCTGTAGGCCCTTCACCATTTCATGGCCCTCCTCTGGATAACTTCTAGTTCTCTAATAACTTCATATCCTTATATAGATTTGCCCCAAACTGCCCTCAGGACTCGAGGTGAGGCCATCCCAGTGCAGAGCAGAGCAGGACAGTCACCCCCTCGCTTGGCTGGCACTACTGGGCCTGATGTCCCCCAGGACAGGACTGGCCCTTGGGGCTGCCAGGGCACTGCTGGCCCCTGTTCCACTTGCCCTCAGCCCAAATTCCCTGGTGGTGCTGCTCTCCAGCCTCTTGTTCTTGTTCTTGCCTGTCTGGACATCCAGGGTTGTCCAGTCCAAGATGCAGAAGCCAGCACTTGCTCCAACAGGGAGATTAGAGCAGCTAAAATGGAAGATACCAATACTTTAAGCAAAAGTGCCTCAGCATTTTTGGTTTCTTGGAGTCACAAGCATGTTGATGCGGTCATTGGACTAACTCCATATTTTATCATTCTTCTAAGCTTAGGTATGGGTGTTTCTAACTTGTTTTTTGAAGTAATATGTAATGGGGTTTTATGTACTTAAGCTTTCATCTCTCTTATATCAGATTAATGCTTAATACCACTCCTAATGACTGTGAATTCCTTGTGTATTTTATATTAATACAGATATAGAGACTATTTGTAGCATAACTTCGTTAGGTACCCATTATAATCCCTTTGAGGCTCAAGGGGGTATTCTTGAAAACATTTTGCATGTATTTTGCTGTAGTGAATTCACTGTATGTTTTTTTAACAAGTCAAATTTGTATTTCTTTTTAAACAGCAAGTTGCAGATTTAATAGGAGCTGATTCACGGGAAATTATATTTACCAGTGGTGCAACAGAATCTAATAATATGGCAATTAAGGTAAAAGGTTTATACCAATTCTTATTTATTATGTTAAGATTATGTGTTTAAGACTGTATGTATCTCTCAACTATTTAAATGTTAATATGTTGGAGTAGGTAGCAAATATTTGCATTCCTGAATTTACTTTTTGTGATACACTATTACATATGTGGAGGAAATTCATGGATGAATGTCTTGGTGCCCAGGACATGTTTTTGGGGGCGGTGTAAAATACTCGATGTTTATCTTGCATAAACCAAATACAATCCTTCTGCTTATGTAATTGAAATCTTTATTGTGAAGTATAGGGGACATGCTATATTATTAGAAACTTTTTTTTGGTGAAGACTAGATTCTGTATGTAGTATGTGGTTGTTCAGACTTCTCAGTGTTTATGACTCCACTGCAAAAGCTTTCAAAAAATGCTTTGGTTAATGTCATCTACAGCTTCTATCAATAAACATTTTCACAGAGTTTTTGAGAAGTGAGATGTTTTGAAAAGCAAGTGCTGGTGGAGATATGTAGTGTGGATTATGTGTCAGTGCCTTTTAGATTCATGACTTGGGTCAAACAGGAAAGATCCAAATAAATTACATCTAAGTAGTAATTTCTTATTTCCAATCATTTTGTGTAATGCTTGCTTTCTTCAGTGGCCAATTTCTTTTTCATGGACTGTGCCTGACAGGGTGTTGCAAGGTTCTATAAATCCAGAAAAAAGCATATCATTACTACACAAACAGAGCACAAGTGTGTGTTGGATTCATGTCGTTCCCTGGAAACAGAAGGTTTTCGCGTCACGTATCTACCTGTTAAAAAAAATGGGCTCATAGATCTGAAGGTAAGTTGTTACAGACAAAAAGAAACTAAAAATAAAAGAGGTTTTTACTTCAAATTGATGCTCAAGACCTTGTGTCCTCTAGATGAAAAAGAGGAAAGTATGATAAATATCAGAAAGTAGAACGATAGTCATAGTTAAATCTGTCAGATCTGGAGAAGGATTTTCTGTCTATTGCCCTACGCTTTTTCTGAACCAAAACATCCACCTTGTATCCCACCGTTCAGCTGCTGCTGTGCAGGTGGAGCTGTTGTGTACCCTATAGGGAGCCCAGTACTTGAGGCATTGTTTCAGTGATTACAGTACTTCCTATGGCTGTCCATGAGCCAGCCCTTCTGTGTGTACTGGCTGCAGCCCTGATGTGTGATGGGACCAAGGGATCAGCCTATGGGCACAATAATGAGTTGTGTTTTCTGAACATTTGCTGGAGACGCGGTGTGACCTTGTATAAAGTGCCATTCCTTTAAAGCCAGCCTCACCTTGGCTAGAAGAGGCTTAAGCTGTTTTGTGGGTGGTTAATTCATTAAAGAAAATAGTTCAGAGATATGTATGGGATATAGCAAAGCCTGCTGAGATTTGATTTAATCAAGTGGGGTGGCAGGTGGGGTTGCGACATGCAGAGATGCAAGTGATCCACTCCTCTTCCTACAGGCATTCAATGTTCTCGTAGGTTAGTGTTCTCCCCACGGCTGTTTGGCAGAACTCCAGGTGTTTGTTGCGAATGTGGTTGATTTGCTGGCAAATTGAAGATGTGCACAGGAATCCTGCTTCTCTGTTACTCACAATTTTTGTCCCTCTGAACCTTTCACCAGGAGCTGGAGGCTGCGTTCCAGCCGGATACAAGTTTGGTTTCTGTAATGACTGTAAATAATGAAATAGGAGTAAAGCAGCCAATTCATGACATTGGTAAGTACACTGTGGCTTCCAGATGCCAGCTAAGGTTGCTTCTGCTTCATTTTAGTTAATGTTTTCATCCCCAAATGGTACTGATGCAAAAGATTAGGTGTAATATTGCTATGGAAAAAATAATAAAATAAATATTTTAAAATAAAAAATGTAACATAAATAAATAATACTGCTGTCCCAAAAAAAACCTGATTGTAAAAGGGAAATGAGAATGAAATTCAGCAACTTTACAGTGAGCATTGCAGCAGTCATTGCTCTGGATGGATCAGCTGCAATTCATTGGACTGTATGATGGATGGAAAAATTGCACAGAATAACTGGCCAAAATTGAGCTTATATACCATAACAATTTCTTGAGCACTTGTATTGTTTAAGAGGAGAAATGTGCAGGATTTGGAGTGGGAGAGGATGGTGAACACCACACTTAGACAATCCTTCCCCCATTATTGTCATATATAGTCATGAACAATTCCTTTGTAGGCCAAAAGGCCACTGAAGAGCTACACTTCTGGAACAGGAGGCAGGGAGAGGGTGAGCCAGGCTCTGAGCCAGCAGGTGGAGTGACAGGGACCTCAGAGCAAATGAAGGGAGACCCTGGAGAACCATAGTTGGTGGAGCAAGCTGGGTGAGCAGGTGCTTACATAGACAGGTCCCTGGATCCTAGGTGATTTGTTCATGAAGTTTCTTGTGACAGTAACAAAACATATATACATACCCTTTCTGTCCTGGTTTCACCCCATCTGGCCACCAAGCACCTTGCAGCCAGTCACTCACTCTCCCACCAGCAGGATCAGGGAGACAATTGGAATGGTAAAAGCTAGGAAACTCATGGGTTGAGATAAAGACAGTTTAATATGGAAAGCAAAAACCATGCACACAAGCAAGAAAAACAAAGAATTCTATACTGCTTCCCAGGGGTAGGCAGGTGTTCATCCATCTCCAGGAGAGCAGGGCCCCATCTCATGCAGTGGTGACTTGGGAAGACAAATACCATCACTCCAAATGTCTCCCCCTTCCACCTTCTTCCTCCCAGCTTTCTATAGTGAAAGCAGATGACATACATCATATGGTTTGGAATATCCCTTTGGTAAGTTTGGGTCACCTGTCCTGGCTGTGTCTCCTCCCAGCCTCCCAAGCACCACCAGCCCCCTTGCCATCATGGCCGTATGAGGGGCAGAAGAGGCCTTGGCTCTGTGTAAGCCGTGCTCAGCAATAACAAAAACATCTCTCTATTATCACCCCTGTGTTCAGCACAAATCCAAAACACAGCCCTATACTAGCCATTGTGAAGAAAGTTAGCTGTACCCCAGGCTTTGGCTCTGCTCTGAATGACATATTCTGTAGGGTGTAGTTTTCTTAGGCTGTGTCAGGCATCTTGTTGTCCACTTGGTTTTCCTCTTGCTTAACTGCTGCATTTATTTTTTTCTTCATTAAGCTCAAAGGAGCATTTTCCCCAAGGTTTTTCAAGGTTCTGTTTCTTCATTGACAAGCACTTGACCATCAGTGAGTTGTTTATAGGCCCGAGGACTCTTTTTTTTTTTCCCTCCTGTGCTTATATTGTCAAGGCCCTTACTATGGTCCCATGTTTAAATGCCAGAGACAGCTGGTGCCAGTATGTTCTCATAACACTTTTATAACAGGTCCAACAGGCCAGGCCTGGAGCCTTGCAGAGGGAGCCTGAGGCCCTGTTACTATGTGGCCTGATGCTGCCTGTGGCCTGATTTTGCTGGACTACAGGAGGACTACTTATCCTGTGAAGTATCATGTTGAACCTCTTGTGCAGAGGAGAGGTCTCAGATACAGCTGTGCAAATTCTGTAGTAGATGCATTGTGATTTTTTTGATGACAAAAATAAATAGTATTTATGTTTACTGCCCATGAACAATACCTTATTTTGTTCCTTTGTATATTTTAGCCTGGTGATGGGCTCAGCTGACTTCAGGTGGTAGTAATAAGCATGTGTGAAAATTCTGAGAATGTTTCTGAAGCTGAGTGTTGGAAAATAGAGGAAAGGACATAAAAATACTTGGCAAATACAAACTTGAAAGGAAGGCTGGCTTGTACTGGACATTGAGAAGAAAAAGAATCAAGAAAAAGCAATTCTGTCCACCTCAGGAGTCATTTTTGTGTGGAAACTTTGATGTTTCATGCAACCGTTTGTTCTAACACTTGTTAGGTGTGGGTTTGGAAGTAATCTCACTTCTTAACAGTACAAGACTTTTAAACTTCTCAACTGAAGAAATTCACTTTAGTCTTACCTACCTAAACCTGTGCCAAGGCATCAGCTGTAGTAGCCTCTGCACAGCTTTAGCCACTTCACTGTAAAAGAAACATCACAGCCCCCATTTCTACCTTTGTCACCTCAGATACCTCAATAACCTACTGTTGTTTTAGATTCACTGATACTTCAGATCCATTGTTGGAATCTTTGGGATCGTAGCAAATAGATAAGATAATGTGGTTTTGATTTGGTGTTTTTATTACAGGTGAGATCTGCCGTGCGCATAAGGTGTTCTTCCACACAGATGCTGCACAAGCGATTGGTAAAATTCCTATGGACGTCAACAACATGAAAATTGACCTAATGAGCATCAGTGGCCATAAAATTTATGGGCCCAAAGGTACTCACTGAAGTGCTTTATAGACAATAAATATATGTTTCCATACCTACCTTCAGGTAACTACACAAGGTATGAAGTCAAACCCGTTTGTCTTAGTGTCAGTTACTTAAGCTGTAGAAAACTGTTCTGAGTGGTGTTGGACAGACTTCAGAGTAGCTCAGGCACTGCTGCCAGCGTAGAGCTGCAGTAAGTGGATCTTCAGTGCTAGATGAGTTGAGGTAGCTTCACTGAAGGAAGAAACAGTGTTGTATAATGGTGGCAGCATTATGGCAGTGGGGTTTTCAGGAGTCATCTGCCTGATGTGAAGGAGAACTGATGCTGAAATGATTGAAGTTAAATCACTTGGTTATAGGGCAAAGTTTAGACCAGAGTGTGACTTGCAACAAGGAGACCAAAAAGTTTGGTGATTTTTTGATTGTTTTCTACTTCCAATGGCTTCTTTCCCCCAACTCCATTTGTACATTTTCTTTGCAGAATGGGGTTTAATATCCAGCTATGCATTTTCTGGTTAACTTAAAAATACTAAAAGTCCAGCTATTATTATTGTCACGGTCCATTTAGTTTGTGACCGTGGGTGTTAGCCAGAAAGGCTAACAGGTTCGCTGTATGCTATGTGCTATTTGAAAACAAAAGACCAAATTCTTATTTTTCAACATGGTTTTTTCTGCATGAGTTCTGCTGAGAGCTGAAGACATTATATCTGGACAAGGACTAAGTTTTCAACCAGTAACTCTGGACAGATGACAGACGTAAATTTTCACAATTTGTTATGCCTGGAAGTTGCAACTGTTCTTCCTGTGGTGACAGTCACTCCTTAAGTGTACCAGGGCACTTAAAGACATGAAAATTTGGTTTCTAGGTGAGGAGAGTGTTAAATTGACTGGCTATCAATACTGGCTCATCTAATCCACACACTGAAAACTGTTGCCACTGATGAGTCTTCCTAATGAGAAGAAAGGGAGAGGCCTCCTGGGACTGGTGCTGGCCTAGTAATCCAGGAAAAGAATTTGGAAGTCAGTAAGAGAACATTAGTGAATGCACATAAAAACTTCAGTGCAAAGGGATGAACTTCAGCTGTATACAGGAATTATGGGAAAGAAGGGAAGTGCTGAGTCCTTGGGTGACTGAAGCACAGTGGAAGAAGCTGAGCTCCCATGGCTGAAGCTCTGCAAGCCTGAATATGAACACTGGCAACAAACACCATTTCCTAGAAAATGATACTGAACTTGTTCACTTTATTAACTGGACACTCCAGTTAAGTGTCCACATGTGTGTTTGCTGTGGAAATAAGGAATGTTACCAAAGCTTGGAGTTCCTGTTCATAATTTCAGAACTCTGGGCATATGGTAAAACATCTTTCCTTGTTTCCAAGGAGTTGGTGCTCTCTATGTTCGCCGCCGACCACGTGTCAGGCTAGAACCCCTGCAGAGTGGGGGTGGCCAGGAGAGAGGACTGCGGTCTGGAACTGTGCCCACCCCTCTAGCAGTGGGACTGGGGGCAGCGTGTGAAGTGGCACAGCAAGAGATGGAGGTATGTGCAACAAGATACTTGTCCTGGGTTCCAGAAAACAGTATAACGGCACCATTTAGGTCTTGCATTCCTTAGGTCTTTTTGCATCCATGTAACTAAATTAAATTTGATTCTCATGTTTTAGCATCAATTGAATGTTTTGAGAACTTAAAGGATATTTTTGGGTAATTGTAAGTTCTTTCTAAAGTTTCTTTCTTCTTGAAGTGGTCTGAGTTATAGTTTTCTACAACAAGGCTACAATTCATAGTTTTAGTGAAATATGGCTTTGTGTGCTTGTATTCGCTTCTCCATTATGCACAGGTATTAGCAGCATCTTTGAAATTAATGTTGTGTTTATGCAATGTATATTGAAAAAACAAGACTTCCCAGTCCATTATTATATGTATTGTACCCATTAAGTATAACTTCAAGTTTACTGCAGTTTTGCAACTATGAATTTTTTTTTTTTTTCCTAGCTTGGACAGTAAAAGTTTACTTGCTAGGTCTGGTGTCTGAGCCTCTGTATGCTTCTACACTGGCTTGTGGGCACCAATGCCTTCCTTACAGCTGGAATGTAAAAATACTTACAGTGACAATGGGATGCATAGGCCAAACATCTGCACCCAAAGGATCAAGCTTCTTCCCAGGAGACAGGCAGAATTCCACCATCTAAGCTGGTGGTTATGGAAGCTGAGGCTAGAGAGCCTGCAGAGTCTGCATTCTGCACAAGCCTCAGATCTGGATTCTCCTCCTTGCCTGGCAGAGTTATGGCATTTTAAAACCAGCTGGTGTTGGAGCTAGCCTGGTTTCCTTTTAACTTTTCCAAGTGTAAACAAGCATGAATTGCATGTGTGCATGTGGCCGGTTCTGTGTGACGAAGCTGATCCCAGACCTTACTGCTTTCTTGGTATAAGTGACCTCATTTTTCAGTCTAGAACAAGACACTGCACGTGGGCAGGTCTCACCGTGCAAGTTACTTATTGTAAAAGCTGAGTACATAGTAATTTGCAAGTCTTTGTCTTTCTGTGGTGTGGTTAGAGAGCTCCAGGGAAATAAGAGGCACTTGCCATAAAAGATGCCCTTTCTTGTGTAAAATGCATTGTCTTCTGCATTGCCTAACTTCTCTTTAAACACAAAGAATTCAGTGCTTTTATGAAAGTCAGTTTGTCAGCTTGTGTATGTAGATCTTTCTGAATGGCTTGAAACATTTGTGAAGACTGAGCTAGCTAGGAGCCAAGTGGTTATTCTCTTTTAAAACAGTGTCTAGACCAGGCAAAGTTTGACGGTTTAACTTTCAGCTGTGTTCTTTCCCTTGTCTGGCCAAACCGTTACTTAATTCTGCTTGCAGCTGGTGACACAAAGCAGTTTGAGTGAGGTCAGACTGTACGCTGTTTATTATTTGTTTATTATTTGTGTCGTTTCTCTGCTTAGTATGACCATAAGCGAATCTCACAACTGGCAGAACGACTGGTTACAAAAATAATGAGTGAAGTTCCTGATGTGGTGATGAATGGAGATCGAGAGCACCGCTATCCAGGTAACTTCAGCAAAATTCTGAGCCTGTTAGTACTGTCTGGCTCCTTGGTGTTTAATGGCTGTGGCTGAATAATGCACTTGAGCACATGATTCAAGTCCTGCCTTGCAGGGGACAATTTGCCTGAGATTTTAGCTGATGGTTTCTTTTTTCTATTTCATTTATTTGTATGTAGGATGCATCAATTTATCTTTTGCTTATGTGGAAGGGGAGAGTCTTCTGATGGCTCTGAAAGATGTGGCTCTGTCTTCAGGAAGGTAGGTGGAATGTATAGGAAGGATAGCAGTGTATTTTTGAGAGAAAATAGCATCTGCTAACGAAGGTAAAAGCTAAGGAATATTCCCTTCTGAATATTTGCATATTCAGTTAATGAGTCAGGCTGGCATTGATTACATTCTAAGGTGGTGTTTAAGTGGCACATTTCAACTAAAGGTCAATTTACTTATCCTGGAAGAAAAAAACAAACAAAACCACAAACAAAACCAACCAAAAAAAAAAAAATCCTGACAAAAAGACCTCCACAAAAGCACAAAAACTAACCCAGAAATTCATACCTACTCACCTTGCAAGCTGGTTATTTGAGTGGCCTCAACTTGCGCTGGTGACACTTTCATTCTAAAGGCCACCAACATGTGAGCAGCTTCTGTCCTTTGGCAGGTTTTAACTGCGATTATTGAGGCTGGGCACATATCTGAATTAAATCAGCTCATAGTTCCTGTGTTAAATGCAGAAGCAAGAAAGCAAATGGCATGTGCTTTTATGGAGCTCTCCTGACTACAGGAGTGACAAGTAATATTTCTGTTACCAAGACAAACTTGATGTTTATGATGAAATGAATGGAGTGTAAGGATGCCCCCTCCTCCTTCCCTCACCTTGGAGAACAAAGTGGTCAGCATATCCTAATTAGAAACTGGTTGGCACTGTGAGCAGCAAAAACAAGTCTCCACATGACTGTCTCTGAAGCCAAACACTTCTGTAATGTGAAGATCTCTTCTGAGTCTCTGTTTTGTGCAGTGGGGAGCTGTTTATAGCTCTCCAATTGCCACTGCGTGTTGCTACCTGTAAAAACTGAGTCACAGCATTTAACCAGTTCTGTATACTGCTGCAAGGTGGAAGCTCTCCCTATTGACACCTGCAGTCATTGGATCCCTCTATGCAGAGTTTTTCATTTATTTGTTCTGCTGCCAAACAGCAGCTTGTGAAGTCTTAGTTTTTTTCCCTTTTATGTTCCTGGTATGTTATCTTCTCTGGGTAGGTTTTTGTCTTTGTCTTTTTTTCAGCTACCTCCTAATCTGCATTCCTGCTAACTCTATGTGGCATTTTGTTTATTCTTGTGTATTACCTGTATTCTCTCTCCTTTCTTTATGCTACTGATTTATTACTCTCATTTCTCACTAATGCCTGCCCCTTGTATTCTTTTTTCTTCAGTAGCAGAAATATCACTTTACTTGCTTGTATTCACTTATGGTTTCTAGGAAGACTGGGCAAGCTGATACAGGTTGTTTTAAAGAGGTAAGTGACCTGTTCTTTGTTGGAGGAGATTAAACAAAAGCCTGACATTTCCCTGCCTTCACTTTCCCAGTGCTTGCACATCAGCCTCTCTGGAGCCCTCCTATGTTTTGCGGGCAATCGGAACAGATGAAGACTTGGCTCACTCATCTATAAGGTGTGGAGTGGTTTGCCCTAATGCTTCCAAATATTTTTCTTTCCTGATAAAATTTAGTGGTAGATTTGTTCCATCCCCTCCATATGCATGTTACTCAGTTCCTTAATGATTTTCTTTTGGTTTAGGTTTGGCATTGGTCGTTTCACTACAGAAGAAGAAGTAGATTATACAGTGCAGAAGTGCATACAGCACGTGAAGAGGCTGAGAGAAATGAGGTGAGACATAGTCTCGTTGAACATGAAGACTTCTGAGGTGTGATAATTATGGGAAGAATTGGATTTATTTAGGTGAAAGTAATTGCTTGCTTCAAAAATCTGGTGGTGTTTCTCTATATCAGCAATGTCCCCCAAGTGGGTAGGGGCCTGATTTTAACATTAGTGACAAATTTCTAAGGAAGCAAATCTGACACCAAACCTTTTCCCAGATCCTGCCTTTGTCAAAGGAAGAATATGAGTAGGCCAGGCACATAGGGCAGTACCTAGTAGGTTTTAAGCTAGAGATGGTATAACTGAATTAATGTATTGATAAATTGTTTTATTCTGGTGAAACTGAAAGACTAGTGACTCATCTGGACAGTGAAAATGCAAGGGTTCAGTCTCAGAGACACCAGTGCTTTATGCTGAAAGTCAGAGCAGGAAATGAGGTGGAGCACCTGTCCTCTTGTCCTCTTGTATTTTGGGTTGAGGACACAGTTGAGGGCTGATCACCTGAAGCTCACTGACCTCCAGAAGGGCAAGACAGGCAGAGATATATCTCCTAATTCCTTGTGTCATTGATAAAATTGTCTGTTTAATTATTGTTGATGGTGTCCTGTGCATTTTAGCTTGGCCTCATTTTTCTCCTTTTCTTTACAGTCCACTCTGGGAAATGGTGCAGGATGGAATTGACCTCAAAAGCATTAAATGGACTCAGCACTGAGAAAAAGATGCTATCCATGGACTAGATGTGGATTAAAATGCATTTTTCTGTACAGTCCTGAGCAAATTATGCAGCACTTCTGTTTTCTGATGCTTGCAGTTTGAATGGAGAACTACCCTTTCAGACCACAAAATCTAAGAAGCCAAAAATGAAACTAGTCTTTATAATGGAGAAAGGCAGGCTGATCCAACACCCATTGTGTTTCTACTGACACACAAAAATTTATGCTAAAATGTAATTTATTCAGAAATTTATTTTCTAATGAGAAAATTAAATCTGTGTGTTACTCCCAGGCTGGGGAATCCTGGCAAGAGGTTGCTTCTCAGTGTAACTCATCCCAAGTCACTGTTGTGTTTGCACCACAGACCTGTTGCCAATTTGTTCTGTTTGAGGTGGGTATCCTGCAACATTAGCTGGGTTTTGCCTCTCAAATGCCTTGTACTGCAAGAAATTCTCAGATAGGAGGACACTTGAATCTCTAGAGGAAAGTGATGCCTCAGTGTGGCTATGTGCCTTCACAGATAAGTTATATGTGCAGTTAAGAACAATTTTTTTCTGAAATTGAGTATTTTTGGCTCATTTTTCTTGGTTTTTTGTGTGTGCATCTTTTGTGTGTGTGTGTGTGTGCATTAATCCAAAAGATTCTTCTGTGTTCCAGTTTATGATACAATCATGATGCACTTTGCTGTCCCCTCCACTGGGTTTTTTCCATGCAATTTATTCTTAGTGAGGAAAGAAAACTTGAATGACTGGTGGAGGGGATACGCAGTGTATGTCAGCTTTGGTGACAGTGCCAGTTTTGCGGGAGCATGAGTAGTAGAGGTGGTGGGGAGAGCAGATACAGTGCAATGTCATAAAGCAGTCTGGGTTTGGGGGTTTTTTTCCCTCGTTTTTTTTCTCCCCTTATCATCAGATCTTTGCTCTTACTTGCTTTGTCTGAGGGCCCTTGGTTTCTGTCACTGCAGGGCCTCTGGCCAGCTCAGCCTGTATATTTTGTTTGGAGATAAGACCATCTGGCAGTGAAGTTTTCTTTGTCTCACAGACTGCAGTGTCTGTCGAGAGATTTGTGTAGGAATCTGTTCCCTGCACATGCTGGGGGAAGTATCTGTTAAAAAGATTTTGATGAAATTAATTTGTATCAGTGTTTCTCCTTTCTTACCTTTGGTGATCTTTCCAGTAAGAAACCGAACCCTGTATGGCAAAGTGCCTTTTTTTCAGTGCATAAACAAAGAGCTCTCAAATTAGTTGTGTTCATTGATGGATGTTGTGTTAGCTGCTGAATTTTATATACTCCATAGACAATATGTACACCTTTAGTTTGGGATGGAATCTACCTCGAGGATCATCCGTGTGGTGTTAAAGCCAAAGCTGAATCTCACAAGATGGATTGTGTTACAGAAGCTTGTGCATTTTTTATTACTAAGGACAGATTTAGTTGTTTTAGTTGTTAGTGTAATGCAAAGCTAATCCTTGGTTGCTGTATTTGAAATGACTAGCTTTAGCAGTTTTAATATTGTAGTGCTGGCACCTTATATTTCATCACATTTTTAAAACTACCATATGCATAAATACGTTTTAGCGGTGTTGTATGTACTCTTTTTTGCATCCTTGGGCCATACATATTTTCTGGATTAAGCATGTGATAACACACTTTCCTAGCATGTTTTAGAAATACATGTTCATGAATTGTTCTTTGTGTTTTGAGAATGATAAAAAATTACAGGTAAGAATTAAATGTGGCTACTGTCAGTCTTTTCAGATCCACCTTTCTGGGTGAACCATGCAGGACAATCAGTAAATTGCTGAATTGCAGCTTTCATTAGGCAACAGAGAAGGAGAAACTTTTCTGCAAGCACTGTTAGAAGTTTGCTGTCATTGAGTTGACATTTGACTTTTGAAGAGTCATTCTTCTCAAACTCAATGCCTGATCTGAGCTAATTTTTTTAAGCTCAAATAGCTTAAATTGTGGTTGTTTTGAAAAAAAAAAAAAAAAGGAAGCCCCAAATCTTGAAGATTCTGACCACATCTTACGTGATACGATTTGACATAAAAATTCTACATGTAAAGGTTAGGGAAACTCACTCATGCTAGTAACAAATGTTTATTTGAAATGTTTATAGGACAAGATGAGGAAAAATGTATAGTGGAAATACTTTCCCCCATGACAGAAAGAAATAATGCCAAGGATGAACACCTAGCTGTACCTCACTGAATGCAGTAAAGCCTTTCGGGGAGGGGAACTTCAGTCTATCCTACTCTTAACAGTTGGATGCCAATGTATGGTGGTGCATCATCCCCCCGCAGGCTGCACCATGATCTGAAAAATGCTCAAGGCTGATGCCTTGAAGTGGCTACCTGAAAACAGAGGCTAGACAAGAATAAGAGAATAAACGTAGGTATTTATTTGAAGGGCCATCAAAGGTACACCCGGGCAGTCCAAAGGCTCCACCCAAGACGGACACTGGGTCACAGGTTCTTTACACTTTTATAGGTTTGGTCCATTTGTATATCAGGGTTAATTCTCCCTTAATCAGATTATAATTTCAGTTAATTATGTAATTACCCCAAGTTTGCCCCTTCTCTTCAAAGGCTTTTTACACATTTTGGGGCCTGGGACAATCAAGGTGTCCTTGAAGAGCAAACCTAGAGAACCTTTGTTATGTCTAACTGTCCCTGGGGCTGGCCTCAGGATAGGCACTCCTGCTGGGGAGGCTCCAGCGACCTTCCCGCAGACACAATGATCTGCCTTCGGCTGTTGGTGGTCAAGCTGCGCTGTCTCGAGGTGGCAGGATGTATAAGTCCCAAGGACCCAGGAATAAACGAGGCGAGAGAGGACTCCTGCTGCAGTTCCAGAAGTTTATTCTGAAGGGAACCGTGCCGAAAAAAGTCAGAGGGGCCAGGGTTGTGCAAGCTGTTTTAAGGAAGGGAAAACAGGGCAGAGCAAACAAAAGCAGCTGATGGGATACAGCATAGGAAGAGGAGCCCGAAAAATTTTACCAACAAGGTGCAACCAGGGGAGGGGAAAATCAATGACAGCCAATAAACAACCAAACAACACAGAACTTTCCAGAAGAGGGGGGCTGTGGTTTAGACCCGAGCTTCTCCCACTGACCCATCTTCCAATTCTGATTCATCGGCCCATTTGAAAGGCAGGATCTGACAGACACTGGGCTGCCTGGCAGTGAGCACAGCATCTAACCAGCATGAGAGAACAGCAGCTAACAGGCCACATGAAACTTCAGAGTTACACACTAGGAAGTGCAGGATTTGAAAAATAAAAATTAAAACCTAAGGCATCAGGCCTTGGCCTTGATGAACAGCCCTTGGGCTCAGCTCCTCTTGAGCTTATCAGAAACATTGCTCCAGGAACTGGTGCTGTCCAATGAGCTCCTGAATTTTTTTGTTTTACAACCTTGGAAACTTTTATTTTCCTGAATAGCATAACATTCTTGTTCTCCCACTTTCAAAGAAAGTTTCTGACCCAAAATGAGGCCAGGATGAAACATTGTTGTGACTAAAGCCCATCTCTTCTGGCCCTATAAACAGTGGCACTGAGTGAGAAACCCTTGGGGCTCTCCTGGGCTGCAGTGACCTCCCTATGCTGGGGCCTCTCCAAGCCGGCAACTCTCCCGTTTGCGGCACGCAGAGAATCCCGAAGCACAGGTCCTGGGCTGATCCCCTCACTCCTTGAAGCTATGCCCTTCAATGCAAAAAGCATCTCAAGTGAGTATTTCAGAGCTGTGCATGTGCCTGCAGGGCTGAGATCTTATTAGCAACAAGGAGAACTGTTGGGATGACTCTTGTGACTGGAGAGCTGGAATGGAAGGATACAGGCAGGGGAGAAGAGAGGCAGTGTTACACTCTATTTCAATGGTCAGCAGGAGTGCATGGCGCTCCATCTGGGTATGAATGAGGAACTGACTTAAGTGTTGTACGGCATTCAAATCCTGTCAGGGTGCTCCAGCCAAGTTATGCTCAGCTAACCTTATCAGAGACCTCAAGAATTTGTCAAGGCTACAGAGATGTAAGCTATTCTAATTTAGGAGAGAAACTGGTGGAAAATGAAGTAACAAGACAGCAAGAAAGTAGATAAAAAGAAGGACTGTACCATCCTGGACTAGAACCAATCAGGTTCTCTAAAAGGTGCATGCAGAGTATGGCCAGCAGAGAGACCCAACTGGGTCAGGCGTGATCGTGTGAACTACAACAGCAGAAATGTATAAGAATAGTGTAATGTAAACAGTAAAGGGCTCTTGCGAAAATCACATCGGTTTGTGGTACGAGAGTCCCGATCTCCCACATTCTGGTGACGCGCAATGTGATAAACGTTCAATAATGAAACGGACCAGATCCCTTTAGACCCTGAAGGGAGTCCTGTGGATGAAAAGGCGGGAGGCGCTGGTCGGAGCTCGTCGCAGCGTGACCGTGGCGAGGGGGCTTGGAAACAATCCGGTTGGGAGTTCAAGGGGCTGAAGAAAGCTCCTGGGAAAAGAACTCTGGAATTTACGCTGCAGTGGGGACACCCAAAAGAGGTGAGGCCAGGGGGCTGGAGTGATGAGAAAGGGGCTGTCAAAAGAAGAACAGGTCGCTTTTGGCGTCCTCCAGTTTATTCTCTTTGTAAGGGATATTCAGTATGACCTGGTGGTCTTGAAAAAACTGGTGAGATGGGGTCGGGAGAGAGGAGAGAGAAGGGAAAAAAAAAAAAGAAAGAAAGAAACAGCTGCTGCTGGACTGTGTTGGCAGGAGGAATCGCGCGCAGCTCGGCTCCGCTGGGGATCCGGCCGCTGTAAGTGCTGCCGAGAAAAGAGTTTGGAGAACAGAGCGAGAAGGAAGACAGTGAGAGTGAGAAGGAATGAAGAAGGATATCTCCGCGAAACAAAGAGATGGGCAATTTAAGTTAAAAACCCTGCCGAATGAAGTTACATTCTCGGCTATTTTCGGCAGAGACTTTAAAAGATTTTTTCCTTCAGAAGTAGACTTTAATCTTCTCTGCGGTAAATCTGAGATGAACTTGCAACTAAGTTTTATGACCTTGTTACTAAAAAGAGATAAGACAGCTGTTCTTACTGCTTAACAATCCTGTGATTCATAGCGTCTCTTCACGCTCCGCCACAGCCGCCGCCCTCCGCCCCCCCGGCCCGTATCCCTCACTGGCCGCTTGTATTTCGTAACCGAGAGGAGTGGGGAGAAGAAAGGTGGTGAAGAAAGGAGAGGGGAGTTCCCAGGAATGCGGAGCAGTGCAGGAGAAACGGCAAAAGCGAAGCAGATGACATCTGAGGGACTGCAGAGAGGCGTGGGCATCTTCAGTCGATCCGAGAACTGCGGCACGGACCGACCCCGAGACGAGGAGGAGTGAGACCAAAAGCCACTCCAGACAAATTTAAAAGAAGCTAGATGTGATGCTTTATCCCTCTCTACAGAAGGTGGTGCCTCTCAGTTGCTTGCTTTTATGCAAAATCCTGCAGAATTCAATCCTGGAAACTTTCTCCGAAACTTTTTACTACGGATACAAGGCTGTAGAGGCGACTTGCCGTACACTATGGCTGTGCCTTGGTCACTTCCGCAGACAATGTGCGTACTTCCGCCTCCTCCATCTTGTGACCAACAAGCTGCTGGACCTCCAGCTATAGCTCCCCCTGTGGCCGGTTCTGTCATTACAGCCTCAAATACAAGAAACAAAAGNCCCCAAAAAAAAAAAAAAAAAAAAAAAAAAAAAAAAAAAAAAAAGAAACCAAAGCACAAGGTAAGAAGACATGAATGAAGCTTTCAAGCCAGGAGAGAAAACATCTTTACAGAACACAAATCCACAGAACACAAGAAATCTCCAGAATGCAAATAGAGCATCAGCTCAATTTCCTTCCAGTATGGGACAATTTTAAAAACAGTGATCCAAATAGTTCTTCAGAAGATAGACCCAATGTCACCAACTGGGCAGAGATTAGAAGAAGAGACAGTACATCATTGTATAGTTTCACAACCATTTTTCCTTGCAGTTTTAGGAGGAAAAATGCTATTGTATGGTTTTATATTCCAATGGAATGCTTCTGTTAAAGAGCCTTTGCTAATAATTGAATGGTTTTTTTACTTTACAGGTCTCCAAGAACGATCTTTGCCACAATGGAAATGTGAGCACAGATTATAATCAGAGGTAGATCCAGGTTGTGAATTTTGATTGGGCCTTGCAAAAATCAGACAAGCTTCAAATTGCATTGCTAAACTACCCAGACACCTGCTCTATTTATTTTCCTAGTCCAAGAGGTCAGAGCTTTTCAGCTTTTTTAGAGCCTTTTGATGTGATCACAGATTCTGTCTATGTTGCTAATGTGGTTAAAAGAATAGGAGGATCGGTTGACAGGGGGACGTATCATTCCTTCTACAAGTCCCTGGAATACGCTCATTTTTACAATCCCTAAGAGATTAGGGAAATGGAGATTATTACATGACCTTCAAGACATCAATGTTACCTATCAATTGGCAACTGTTAGTTATCGACTTAAAAGATTGGCTTTTTACAATTCCTCTGCACGAGGATGATAGTGAGAAGTTTGCTTTCTCAGTGCCATTAACAAGGCAGAGCCAGCAAAGGGGTATCAATGGGTTGTGTTGCTACAAGGGATGCAAAATTCTCCCGTGATGTGCCAACTGTATGTTGCCTGAGCATTAGCTCCATTGAGAAAACGGTACCCACTGTATCTTATCAGTCACGACATGGATGATATTCTGTTAGCAGGGGAACGTCTAGACATTGCAAACCTGGTACCTGCCTTACAGAAGCAATTGCAAGAGGAAGGCCTTCAAATTGCCCCTGAAAAAGTCCAACAACAGGCCCCATGAAAATATCTAGGAATGCTTATCACTGAAGCTCGAATTTGGCCTCAGAAATTAACAATTTGCACAGAAATTCGGACTTTGATGGATGCTCAAAAATTAATTGGGGGCATACAGTGGATTCGTACTACCTGTGGCATAACTAATGAAGATCTCGAGCCCCTGATGCCATTATTGAAAAGGGGAAATGGAGCCAATTTGGTTTGCAAGCTGACTGAAAAACAACA